>APFE030697538.1:75232-196269 GCA_000404065.3 Pinus taeda
TTTACCATACCTCTTTTATAAATATGGTATTTGGCCCATAGGATTCACTTAAATAAAACCTTTTCTTGAAAATTAGGGCGAATAGAAAGTTGTAACTCCTAATTTCAAGGGCTAAATTTACCTTTTTTACCCTCTCCCTTAAAATAAGGTGGGCTATTTGAGGCGATTTGTAAAAATGTACTATGATACAAAATATTCGCCCACTAAAAATTTAAAAACCCTTAATTTCGCCTAAGGGTGAACATTCGCCCCTAAAATTTTCCATGCCAATGACCCAAAAATCCTGAAGTGACCAACATGTGGTCTCTTATCGAAATAAACCTCCTCTGATGTCTTCATCTCAAACATCCCATGTGGGCTATGGTTCTGAACATAAACCACTATTTTTCATGCCTCATCCCACAAGTGTAGTGGTAGGCCCTGATCATGCAAAATCGTCCTTGCTGCCCCTACTATGCTTCTATTCTTCCTCTCCGCCACTCCATTCTGCTGAGGGTTATGTGGTGTCTTCAACTCCTATTTAATCCCTTTCGCAATACAAAAGTTATTAAACTCTTTTGAGACATACTCACCATTGTTATCACTCCTTAGAGTTGTAACCTTCTTGCATGACTCTTTCTCCACCAATGCTTTAATCTCACAAAACTTTGTGAAGGTTTGATCCTTTTTCTACATGAAAAATATCCAACATTTTCGAGAAACGTCATCAAAAAATATAACATAATACATGTGTTTGGTCGTGGATGTTGTTGAGAATGGTCCACACACATCTGAATGGACTCACTCTAGAATAGCCTTTTCTCAACTGTCTCTATCATGAAAGGAAGGCTTGGGGTATTTTCCCGATGTACACCCCTTACATGTATCAACTTGCTCAAGCGTACCTTTGGGAAGACCGGTAGAGATCTGCTACAATATCTTCAAAGCTCCATGATACAAGTGGCCTAATCGCCTGTGCCACAATTCGTCATTGTCTCGGATTTGCACCCTTTTTGCTTTTGTGCTCAAAGAAACACACTCCTGTACCTCTAGCTTATAGATATTCTTCACCCAAATCCCTATCTTCTTTACTTGACCCGTCGCTATGTGTTGAAGGAACGCCTTTCCTTTCGAGGAGATCACATCATAGCCTCTATCCTCAAGCATGGCAATGGATACCAATTTATTCTTCTGTAGAATTTTGTAGAATTTTTCTACAAATTAGTTAACTCTGATACCATGTAGAAATTTCCCACCTATAGTTCAACCTGATAATGCAATGTACAAAAGCAAAACACTTGATCTACTTCTACAACCAATTTAGCGGAACCTTAATAAACCATGAGCATCATCACTAAGAACACATATAACTGATATGGAGAAATCAATCACACATAACACAGAAGAATTTACTCGGGGAAAGCCTCAGCCTAGAACCCCACTGTCTGTATTATCATACATAGGATTTATACAAAGCCTTAGCTCTCAGTACAATCCTCACAGATGAAGGTGGAAATACATTAGGATTACACAAAGCCTTAGCTCTCATAGCTAGCCAACGCTTAGTGAAATCCTCCTAGATACTCACAGGCAATCAAGAATTCTCCTAAGCCTTCTCCTCTACCCTCCAAGCCACCTATTTCCTTGCGTAGTTTTTCCTGGGTGATCCTCCTGTTACCAAGTGTAACATTGATCTCTCACACTAATCTCACACCCTGTAAAACTGCACAATCCTCAAGGAACCTTATTCCTTCTGCTTGGATGAGTTTCCTTTATAGAAAAAAAAACCATCCAACTGATAGTACATTGTCCCTCCTCTGATCTCAATTGGGTCTTTCTCAGAACTGACATGCATGAGTTATTTATGAGAGAATATTTAGTTATCTGAAATATAGTAATTACATGCATGCAAGCATTAACTAATTGAACTTAATTTAAACAAACTGTTTAAATCAAATATAACTGGATTTGACTCAGTTAACTGAGCCAACTAATTACTACTAAAATTAGAACTCATCCTTATCTCCTCAATCAGTGGAGCAAATCAAGGACACATTCCCCAATCAGTGAAGAAATTATTGCATGTTCTCACAAAGACTTCAAGTTTGGTTTTCCTTAACTAATTAACTCATGGAGAATTAGTTCATTAATATTCAAACTGCTGGTAAGACCAAATTCGAATTCTACTTCCTATTTTAGGCAAGGGATTGCCTAAAAATAGGAATCCACACGGCACTGCTAAAAATAGAACTTCTATTTTTAGCACTTCCATTTTTCATTCCCTGTTGCCCAATCTAGCACTGATGCTCAAACTGCTATTTTTAGTGGTGCTATTTTTAGCACTTCTATTTTTAGCAATTTCTTGTTGCCAATTTTCAACACTCCGTCTCAACAAGAAAGGCTTCCTCTCGAACCCAATCCCATACCTCTGGAATGTTTTGCATGCAACACATTTACCAAGTGTGGTTGCTCCAGCAACTCTCGAAACAAAAAAAACTCCGAACTGACCTCTCTATTGGGCTAGAAACATACTCTGATTCTCAAGCTCTACCTTCTACTGAAAAGTGATCCCTCTCTGACCTCTGCACTACTGCAACATCTCCATGCATCTCGCACCGTTGAACCCTTCTATGTGCTACCCTACACTGTGCAACACACTTGTGCCTCTCACATTACTACAGCGTGCATGCTCTATGCTATCCTGGGATTCCCTGCACCTAGCTCTCTCTGCCACTCCATCCACATCTGTCTCTACCCAATCAGCTAGTTCCTGCTACTCCACATTGGGGCTTCCGTAGCAAGGTCTCATCCAAGAGGTTGGGTACCTCAAGGATCTTGCCCCTCATCCTTAGGATGATCACTCCACATCGCCCCACCTCCTACCTGGAGGTATAGCTACATGTGATCCCTCAGCCCACCTGGCTCGAATTTTCTCATTACTGGAGGTCTCTAAATGAGTAGATTTCTCTACTCGATCTCCACTCAGCGTCCCCTGTTGTGGCTGCTCCACAACCTCCTGAAGTTGTTGCACCAATCATGGCTCCCCCACAATTATCTGAGACTTCTTCTGGCGCTGCATGTTGAGAGGTAATTTACTCTCCCTCTCAACCACCAAGCCTCCATCAGTTGCCTTGCTGCTCAAGGCTTTGCATGCATCTTATACCTCAAGTGCATACAGGTTCTTGGTTAGCACACCAATCTATTTCCACTTTCCCGCCGTCATGAAATTTTCTGGAAAAAGAGCTGATTTTAAATAAGCGATATCTCCCTCATCCAAACTCCGATTCAACCGTTTTTTTTTTTTTGAATTTGGGTCTTTTTCCGCAAGGAACCCAAATATGCTATTTGTTTCTAAAAATTTTGTATAAAAATTTTCAAATCTGCTCTACAAACTCTCGGCCCAAAACTCAAAACTTTGAAATCTCCTCTCAATATATTGTTCTTCCTTAATCACCTTTGCTCTGACACCATGTAGAATTTTTCTACAAATCAGTCAGCTCTGATACCATGTAGAATTTTGTAGAATTTTTCCACAAATCAGTCAACTCTGATACCATGTAGAAATTTCCTACCTATAGATGAACCTAGTAATGCAATGTACTAAAGAAAAACACTTGATCTACTTCTACAACCAATTTAGCAGAACCTTAATCAACCATGAGCATCAGCAATAAGAACACATATAACTGATATGGAGAAATCAATCACACATAACACAGAAGAATTTACCCAGGGAAAGCCTCAGCCTAAAACCCCACTCTCTGTATTATCATACATAGGATTTATACAAAGCCTTAGCACTCAGTACAATCCTCATAGATGAAGGTGGAAATACATCAGGATTACACAAAGCCTTAGCTCTCACATCTAGCTAGCTCTCAGTGCAATCCTCCTGGATGCTCACAGGAAATCAAAACTTCTCCTAAGCCTTATCCTCTGCCCTCCAAGCCTTCTATTTCCTTGCGCAGTTTTTCTTGGGTGATCCTCCTGTTACCAAGTGTAACACTGATCTCACACCCTGTAAAACTCCACAATCCTCAAGGAACCTTATTCCTTCTACTTGGATGAGTTTCCTTTATAGAAAAAAAACCATCCAACTGATAGTACACTGTCCCTCCTTTGATCTCAACTGGGTCTTTCTCAGAACTGACATGCATGAGTTATTTATGAGAGAATATTCAGTTATCTAAAATACAATAGTTACATGCATGCAAGCATTAACTAACTAAACTTACTTAATTTAAACAAACTGTTTAAATCAAATATAACTAGACTTGACTCAATTAACTGAGCCAACTAATTACTACTCAAATTAGAACTCATCCTTATCTCCTCAACCAGTGGAGCAAATCAAGGACACATTCCCCAATCAGTGAAGAAATTATTGCATGTCTCACAAAGACTTTAAATTTGGTTTTCCTTAACTAATTAACTCATGGAGAATTAATTAATTAATATTCAAACTGCTGGTAAGACCAAATTCGAATTTTACTTCCTATTTTAGACAAGGGACTGCCTAAAAATAAGAATCCACACTGCACTGCTAAAAATAGAACTTCTATTTTTAGCACTTCCATTTTTCATTCCTTGTTTCCCAATCCAGTATTGATGCCCAAACTGCTATTTTTAGCACTTCTATTTTTAGCAATTTCTTGTTGCCAATTTTCAACATCTTCAGCCTGAGCACATACATAACATTCTTCAAGATGAGTGGAGCCCCATACTCCCTCTGAAAATTAATCGTGCCCAATCAAGTACCATTATACTTCCCGTCGTCACCCATCTTGATATGCATCTGGAGATCTTTCTCCTCAAGGTCACTGGATAACTCTTTGTTGCCAGTCACATGGAATGAAGCTCTAATGTCTAAGAACCATACACTTCCCATCATCGATGACACCATGGATGCAATGAGGGAAAAGTCCAATTTGAATTGAGAGGCTAAAGCATCACCCGCCGCTCCTCCTAAGGACTTCTTCTTGGACTTCTTGAGTGGAAAATATGTAGCAAAATGGTTCAACTCATGACAATGAAAGAGCTTAACTTTCGTCATGTATTTCTTCTTACCTCCATGATAAGAATCTGATTTGGAATGGGAAGCTTTTCCTTTCCCCTTCTTCACCTTAATCGCTAAGGCACGATTCTCTTCATCATAAGTCTTTGATGAAGATCCATCCCTGGTGTTCCTCCCGATCTCCTTCTGCATCAAATTCGACCACAGTCGTTCCCAATTCAACAGCTTCTCCCGACCATTGACAAAGTCCTGATAACTATGCCAACTCTTTGGGAGTCCTAGAAGAGCAAGACTCACCATATCATCCTCAACAACTGTGATTCCAACACTCCCAAGTTCATCACGACATTGAGTGAACTCGGTCAAGTATTTTGGAATTGTCTTGCCTTTCTCCATTTTGATTTTTCAAAGTTTGTCCTTCAGTGCCAATTTCCTTTGGTCACTGTTGTTCTGATACAATTCCATCAATGTTTTCCACATAGCATACGGAGTTTCCTTGCCATGGAGACTTGACACAATGTGGTCTCGAACTCCCTCAAGGATTATCCATGTCGCCTTCACCACACACTTCTTCTATTTAGCCAAATTCTCTGCATCCGATGCTGCTGGTTTAGGAATTTCTTAATCAATGAATTCCTTCAAGCCATTATCCTCTAGCATGACCTCCATTCTGTCCCTCCAGTCTATAAAAATTGAGCTGCCTTCCAAGGCATACTCAAGCCACAAACTGTAGAATACCATTTTCTGATCTTGAAGTATGTATTGAAAATTCGAATTTCACCTGTAACCCAAAATTCAAAACTTTGAAATCTCCTCTAGTATACTGTTCCCATCTCTGATACCATATAGAAAATCTTGTAGATTCACAAGCTCATGCAATGTACTAAAGCACATGACAAGAATTTACTTCTACTTTCAACCAACGAAAGCAAATAGATCGATGAAGACAATATGAAATAGAAGAAGATAAATCAATGACACATAACACAAGATGTATCTGGGGAAATCCACTGCTCAAAACCCCTCTATCTGTATTGCATATATAAGAAATATGAGTGAAGATACAAAGCTTGTTCTCACTAGAACAATTATGCACAAGTATGCTTAACTCTCTTAGCTTACAAGCTAGCTCTTGGCCAACACTTAACCAATTCTGCAGCTCTCCAAGCCCCTAATCTCTTGCATAATTCCTAGGATGAATAACATGTATTTAAAGGGAATTCATGCTTCCCAAAATGCACAATCCAAACATAGGATCAATCTCTAATGCACGCATGATATTTGCACTCAAGTAAATAATACAACTGATAGTACATTGTCCTTGCACTCTAGTCTCAACTGGATCTTTCTCAGAATCAACATACATGAGTTTCTGACAAGGGAGTCTTCAGTTAACTAGAGTGTCACTTGTGGATGCACTAGTGCACCAACTAATTATTAACTCTCTATTAGTTCCTCAAACAATTTGGAACTAATTTCACTGAACTTAACTCAGTAAACTGAGTGATCTAATTTCCAACTCATTTAAACTCATACTGGACCCTTAACATTTAGGGAGAACATATACATGACTACAAAAAGAATTCCAACTCGTAATTCCTAAACTAATTAAGTTAATTAAACTTAATTAACTATTTACAAGTTGCTATGAGAATAGAATTCGATTTTAATTCTCAATTTAATTCAAGGAAAAATTAAACTGGAATTTCTTCTTGTCATTTCTCAACAAAAATGAAACAAAAAGGTAGATAAAGAAATAGTACTATGATAAAATCCCAACTTTGTATAAAATAGTATAATATTGTAGAAGTCGAAAAAATGGCATTTTAATGCAAAGAAAAAACCCTTAAGATCCAAAACCCTAAATTTAGGAGGCAATCCATTAAACACTAATAACCATAAATCAATCACTATTATTTATCAAATTCCCAATGCTCTTCGGAAAATATTTGATGTTTAAATTCCCAATGATCTCAGGCAAATATTTGATGTTTAAATCATGAAAAAATGGGATATGATCATTTACAAATGAGAGTGATGCAAGCCCCTTTAGTGGCTTTCTTACTTTTTTGAAGATCCTTCTTGCACTATATGAATCTGATTTAAGTGAAGAACTCTTGCACCATTCCCTCTAAGTCCACGCACCTACACTTAACTCTGCCTTCTCCATGCGACGAAACACCTCTTCCATATTATTTTATTTTATCTTTGTCTTGTTTATTATATAAACATAACTAATTAAAATGGGACCAGGCTATCACCACATGGGATTTCGCTTGGACCAAGGCTGGTCTGGAGGCCAACCTTGACTCAAGGTCAGAGGTTGAGCCATTTGGGTGGAAAGGAGCTCTTCTATTGATCACATAAAATTTGATGATTACAATGAACCCAGTGAAGGGTATTTAAACTTTTTCGACTAGTGACTTGCCCAAAATAACTTAACATGAACACACACAGTAAATTAGGACTTATCCAAATATAACCTGAACTCCACCTGACTCACACTTAACTCAATTAACTCACACTCTAAATCTGAACTGTACTTAACTCAACTTATCTCTTCATGCATCACTTGACTTGGATCTTGCTATATCTTCATGTGAGAGTAATTACTATTTCCAACACTCTGCCTTAATTATGACCGTATCACTCAACATAACTCAAATATGACTCAACTATGCATGCTAGGCTTATAATAGAAATTGACTCAATCATCACTCAAGAATGCATGTTACTCTAAGTTGTAGCTAGGCTTATAAAGGCTCAATACTTTTATAATTTTGCATTTTGTTTTTTGGTTTTTCTAAATTATATATCCTCGAAATTGCTTCATTCTCTGTTGTGTGTCTTACTGTAGGCTCCATATTTCTTCACTTATTGTTGCTACAAATTTTCTTTGACTTCTCTTATATTTCATCTGAAAAGCAATTTGATCCTATCTTCTACAACTTTATCTTCAAGTATTCATTCAAACATTGAATGTTTCCACAACTCTTCATCTTCAAACTGTGTTCTTCGCTCTTCTCCTTACGCTTCATATTCCTAACTTTCTTTTATTGATAGCAAAATATGATGTCTTCTTGACTCCATTGCTGAAAAATTGTTTCAATGCATTCTTCCTCATTTTCATAAACTTCCATGCCCTTCTCTTCACTTTCATCATCATGCTCTGTTGTTTTTTCCTTGTAGTCTACACACTCAAGATCATCACTAGGCTTACATTTAAGATCATAATCATGCTCCTTTTTCTCATTCACCACTTCATTTAATTATTTTATTCCAGCTACTTCTTTAAGACTCTCATCAATTTGTTTAATTGGCTTCTTAATCCATTCTTTAATGAGCTTCAAATCTACATCAAACTTATGAGCAAATTTGTTTTCAAATTATGCTCCCATGCTATTTTGAACACCTGCATATTAAAAAACAATGTTCAGAACATCTTTGTTATGTTCTTCAGTGAGAGCTTCCTGATCTACCTCTTCCTTCTCTGCCTTCTTTTCCACTACATGGAGAATGTCTTCCACTATTATGCAGTTAGTGGATATTATAATAAGAAACTATTCAATCACTCTATCCTCTTCTTGATCATCAATTGTTGCTAGATCACATACTACACCATGAGTAGTTCCAACTACTTTATATCTTGTTGCTACATGGTGGCTTCAACCTTCACTTCTTCATCAAATTCATCAACGACGACTAGATACACCAATTCACATCTCACTTTGTATTCATCTTCCACATGTGTTTTGTCATAGTGGGATTCACCATCATCTGCACCATTCACATTACAGTGGAGTCCTTGAGCATTTATGTGCTCTTTCTTTGCTTCACACACAAAGTCTTTAAATTCTCTCTTTGCAATCTTTGTTGCATCTTCTTCATCCATATGCATGTTTTCATAATGGGTTTCAATTTTATGGTCTTTATGACCATCATCCACTTTTGTGTGGGATTCTCCAAGATTTATTGTCCTCTAAGAGTCTTGTTAATCTACTCTTAGATTTGTGGTTGACCTAACAAATTGTGACACATCTTGCGACTACGTGTCACTCCCCCTTGCACCAAATTCTTCTTCCAAGATATTCCATGCTTCCTTGGAAGTTGTAGCTTTTGCTATCTTGCACAAAGAATTCCCATCCAATGCATGTTTTATTAAATCCAATGCTAAAGAATCGCATACTTCTTCATATTGAGTATTAGACTTATACTCAATTATCTCTTTAGCTTGAAGAGAAGTTAGCATTTTGATAACCCAAAAATCAAAATATTTATCAGTAAACATAGGAGGGGTTAGCAAATCAAAGCTACACCAATCAACCTCTATTTTTTCTTTGTCTTTTGCTAGAATTCTCTTTCCTCAGTTGTGGCCTGAACCTCTCTAAACATGGCAACAATCTTTGCCTCTTCTTTTCAATTCCTTTTCTTAATCTTCTTCAGTCACGCATTGTGACCCATAATTTTTGTCTTTCCTCTAACTTATAGCGGCTTTCCTGATTTCATGAGGCTATCTTCCATATCGCCCCTGAAAAAAGAAAAAAAATAAATAATTAAATAATTAAAATAAATTATATATATATATATATATATTATATATATATATATATATATTATATATATTAATATATATATATATTAATATGTGATTTTTAATATGTGCCACCATAAGGCCAATATTCACCTAAAAAACATTGTCATGCTTAACAAAACATAAAACTTTTTGCAGATTGTCTCGCCTTTTCAAGGCGAGACAATCTGCAAAAGTTTCTCATGCAAAATAAAGCCCTTTTCCTTTTTTAATTCTCTTTTTAAATAATATCTTTATAATATTTATTTATAATAACCCATTTCCTTTTTCAAACCATGTTAACCCCATATAAATAATATATATATATATATATTATATATATATATAATATATATAATATATTTATATTTTATTTGTGCCCGACCATAAGGCACAATATTCACCTAAAAAACATTGTCATGCTTAACAAACATAAACTTTTTGCAGATTGTCTCGCCTTTTCAAGGCCCTAAACTTCTCAATGCAAATAAAGCCTTTTCCTTTTCTTAATTCCTCTTTTAAAATAATATCTTAAAAATATCTTATTTAAATAATAACCCATGTTCTTTTCAAACCAGGTTAACAATGCACCCTGTTTTAAAAAAAAAAACTTAATAGAAATTTTTTTATCTTCAAACGCCCTCTTTATAAACCTTTAAAAAACCCATTTTTAATTGTCACGTATTAAAGAAATTTAATAAAACAAAAGGTCATGTGACTTTCACTTTTAAAAAGATTAGCCTTTAAATTTGAGCCCTTAGTTCACTTCAATGTGTCTTCTAGTGCTCCTTTTTTAACTCAACGAGGTTCTTGATCAAAGAATTCCCTGCGTTAACAATTCCCTCTACAACAAGGAAGATAGTGTCATTACTTCAATGCAACTGTGCAAACCAGAATTCTGTGTGCATGTGAAGGCCAAGAATTTTTTGACTTGTAACGCAGCTAGGTGCTGACCCCTCATGGGTTATAATGCCCTGGTTACAATTGATAGGGTGTGTTATAGCTTTAATCAAAAAAATATTTCTCTCTCATGCATTGTTGTTGATATACTCTCTCTTGCCTCTTAGTAACCTCGTTTTGATACCAATTTGATGGAAAGGTAGATGAGGAAAGACACAAAATTCACACACACAAAACACACATGAGTTGTGGTTCTTCTATTTATCACACAAAACTTGATGATTATAATGAACCTGGTGAAGGGTATTTAAAATTTATCGACTAGTGACTTGCCCAAATAACTTAACATGCACACACACACACTAAATTTGGACCTCTCCAAATATAGCCTGAAGTAGACCTAACTCACACTTAACTCAATTAAATCACACTCTAAATTTGGATTTCACTTAACTCAACTTATCTCTTTATGCATCACTTTACTTGGATCATACTAGATCTTCATGCAAAAGTAATTACTATTTCCATCTGCTTCATCAGTGATTTTTTATGCTACGTGTTGACTAATCTGACTACAATTCAACCCTGACTACCTGATATGTGCCTAATCCCAGCTCGACCGACTCGTTTCACTCAAGTCCTTCTTTGTTGGAGGGATTTTCCAACGCAACATTTAACTAAAGCCAACGAGAATTTCACCTTTACTAACAAAGAGAGATTTCTAGGCCTCCTGTCCATTCCTTCTAGTTACCCAACTCATGGAATATCAATGGTATCACATTATTGGTAAATCGCTCTTTCAACGATGTACTTAATACTCCAGAGCGTCAAAGGAAGTCGAGTTTCCCTTGCTCAAAATGAAGTTACGAAAATTGCATCAAATAAATATAATGGGATAATATATGATGCTTTTGAATCCTTGGAAATCATAATAGAAAATTTATCTCATGAATTTTTGAAGTAACGTTTTATTAGTGGTCTCAAGTTGGGAATAAAAGCCCATGTTGAGATAAATCACCCCACCACCTCAATGAAGCCTTGTCATCTAGCTTGTTATGCATTGGAAGTGATATATTCATAGTGCAAACACCCAATTTTTTTTCCCATGACTACACGAAAACTTTGTGCCTCCTCAACATACTACCCTACCTTTCAAGGTCCAAAAGTTGACATAGGAATAAATCATAGAATGTTAATTCAAGGGGATCTAATATGGTTGTGATGACACACATTTCCCTAGGAATGAATGTAAGGAATAGATATTATATATGGCCATCTTTAAGGACATTTCTAATGATAAAGTTTATGGTTTGACTATGAAGAAAATCACACCTATTATAGAGCACATTCCCACTCTAGGCTGACATTATGGAGGACCCCAAACCGAACCTTCCTTGATAAACATTTCATCTCCTTGAAAAATAATTATTTTGGTGATACCAAGGAAAAGAAGGTGATTATAATGACAACCCCCATAATTCCATTCATCATTGGGTCATTGGGTCATAGAATAAACACACAGTTATATCCATATTATTAACAAGTTTCAAATTAGTTTGGTAACTGTGGGATCTTTGAAATGTAGTGGAAGATGTGTTGTTGAGAACTCCAAATGGGTAATATTTTCTAGAAACTCACATGCTTGTTATCGAAATGGGAGGTTACGATATTATTTTGGGTGTCGAATGGTTGACAATATTGGATTAAATAACAATGGGTTTCCTAGAATTACACACGGATTTCAAGAAGGATAGGCATTGCTACACTCTCAAAGGTTCCAAAGAAATATCTTTAAAAATAGTTATTTCTCACTATATTGAAAAGCTCTCGAAGAAGGGCCATTCATGGATAATTGCACAATTCCACACAATCCATATCTTGGAGGACACTTTGTAAGATCCCAAACGTAAAAAAAATTAATAGATCTAACATATTTTGGATTTATGATTAAAGTAAACTTTCAACGAGAACAAGAACACAAAGGGATCTAAAAACACAACCACTTTATTTGATTAACAACTGCAAATAATACATGCTAGAATTATTAGCAGACAAAACCCTTGCCAATGGCATTCAAGGCTGGTCACCAATAGACTCAACCAAATGAACTCTGAGATACACTTGTGGACCTTAAATGGATCCACAAAAAAAAATTATCTGCGAGGTTTTCATCCCAGGATCAAACTGGAATTGGCCACAACAAGCTCTCAAGAAAGCACAATAAGATAAATAAAATCAAGATACACTAAATGCCTAAATCTTCTTCCCTTTTATAGGCTTGATGGAATCTATAGAAACCTTATTTCATTGTTTTTCCTCGAAAAAAGAAGGTAAATTCATGTAGGAGCATCCATCTCATCAATTTCATTATATTCTAGTTAATTTAGGGGGTTTTGTGTTTTCAAGGAAGTTGGTTTCCTGAATATTAAATTGATGTAATTATTAAGGTTTTGAGTAATTTTAATGAGAGATATTAAGAATAGGATTTAATTAAGTATTGTGAGGCATATTTGTAAATGTTCTCGAATGTTGGGGAATATGAGTGAATTAGGACAGTTGAGAGTTCATAGGGATTGATAGGTCTGAAAATTAATTGTAAAGCTTAGATTAGGAATTAGTTAATGATTTTGTGGATTAGAGAGGATCCTTAGAGATAAAGAAGAGATTTTAGGATTTTGTTGAGAAGGTTATGGATCTAAATTAGGAATTGGTTATAGAATCTTTTTGTATAAATGTAAGCCCAAAAGGCATAGAGGAGGGTTAGCTAGCTAGGAGTTAGAGAGTGAGTTAGTTAGGTAGGGTTAATTGTGAGCCTACAGGCAGGATAGGAAATGGCCACTTATAGTGAAGATCAGGCCAGAAAGGAATCCTTTTGTAATTCTTTGTTTATTAATACCGATAACTCGATTTCTGAGTTTGTGTGGTGTGAATGGATTAATTGAATGAATTGTGTGTGAATTGGAAGTAATTATGCATAACATAGGTTTGCAAGTGTACAAAACCAGAGACGAAGTGCAGAGAAGTGTGTTACAAGTTTATACACAAACAATATTGGAGAAACCTTAATGTTATAGTGAAGGTATACTGTAAGGGTTCTTAAAACATAAGAAGTTACGCAGTGGAAGTGTAAAGGAGCGAAGGAATAAAGAACAACACTAAAGATCGAGTCATAATAATTGAAGACTGGATGGTAAGAACAAAGACATAGGCGAAAAGCAAGATGAATGGGTTATTACACAGTAAGAAACAAAAGGGCATAGTAGCAAAGCGTAGTCGTTGGATCAGTCAGATCAACAAATGAGAGCAAGGGAGATAGACGACTAAGATTAAGTCATGCAATTGAAGTCAAGAAGATGAATGGTGGAGATTAAGCGATATCCCTTTATTGAGCCAAGTTCTTTAAGTTTTGTATTAAGCACGTGGGCAATTTCCAAAGACGAGAAGTAGTATCTCGCGCGCCCTAAAGGTGGTAAGTGGTCTTTCTAAAATTCGCGCGATTAAGCTTAAAGGCTAACACGTAGCACACGGAGGAAAGAGAAAACCACTTTTTTCACGTGCTCTCGGTCTAATATCGATCGTGCATGTAATCTGAGCAAGATTACGTGATCACCGTTGGATTGAGATAGGAGAGATAAATGGTGGAGATCATCCAGGTAAGTTGAAGATCGAGTGACGCAATGACCGTTGGATTAAGGAATGAGATCGACGACGGAGGTTGAACGCACTAAAGATTGAGTGTCGGGAAATGTGTAAAGTCATGTGAATCAATGGAAAAGTAAGGTTTAAGTGTTATATGGAATATTTCTATTATAGGAGAGTTATAATAGAAATAAGTGAATTAATGTATTATGGTTTAATTTGAGTTTAACCAAAGTCTAAAGACCGTGGTATGGTTAATATGTGCAAGTAACAAGAATTAAACCAAAGATTATGAAGGGTTGTATAAGGTTCCGCATCAAAGGTTTATTAAAGTCTAAGACTTTGGATAGTTAATTAAACGTTTTTGCATGGAGTTTAGTTAAGAAGATTAAACCTTGATTATAGAGGGTTTTCACCATGGATCAAGTGATTAATCTTGGGACGTGTATATGACATGCAATTTTATTTGCATAATTTGGGTATGTGCAACTTAGGCTAGCATCATTTGGTATCGGAGCCAAACAAGGAGATTCTGTGTGTAAAAGTTCTTTGAGAAAACTTAGAACATAGTTATGTTTGAATGTGTGTATATAGGTGAATGGTGATCAGATCTTAAATCTGACAAATAGTAGACACACAGAGATAAAGTGTAGCAAAATTGCAGATGCAAAGGAAATAGAGAACAATCCATTCAAAGTGTAGGTGAATGGTAGAATAAGATCATGCAGAGGTCTTGAAGGTAGTGGAATAAGAAGGTGAGAAGATTACAACAACCTAGAGCAAGGAGTGCTCAATTGGTTCCAGAGGAGAGAACCAGAGAGATGCCAAAAGACTAAGCTCAGAGGAGAGAAGCTTAGTGAGGTATCATGTAGCAAGAGAGACTTGTTACTACAGAGGTTTGTTTGCAACTCACAGGAAGATCATAAAGGCAATTCCACAAAGGATGTGGGTAGAATTGCTAAGGGATGAAGGAATTTGGTAAGAGTTTCTAAATGAAAGCAAAATGTGGCAAAACCTTGAAGAATTCCAACAGAGGTTGGATAAAGAGGACAGTTGTATTCTTAAAAGGTGCAAATGAGTTAAAGCCTAGAAGGAGTAGAGAGAAGTGCTCAAAGAGATTCGAGAGAATAGAGAACCAAGTGCTTGCCAAAAGACCAAGTACAAAGGAAAGCTTGGTGAGGCAAGTGACAACAGGGAGGACTTGTTGTTGCAAAGGCTTTAGTACAAATCATAGTAAGTGAGTGAGGAGCTCATGAAGATAGAGGAGAAAATGGCCACTGATAGTCACAGTAAAGGTTCTGAGGAAGGCAGTGAAGTGGCATAAATTACAAAGAAGGCTATAGCAGAGGCAAGTGAACTGGCTAATGGACAAACTCAGAGAAGCTGAGTTGGAAATGGAAGTTTCTATTTGTGAAGCAGAATAGGGGGAAGTTCTAGGTGAAGATGAAGAATGGAGATCAGTGAAATATTTGGATAATTCAAAGAAGCATGAGGAAATGTTGACAAAGGTAGTAGAAGAGGCTATAAAACCTTGTACTTTTTAATCTAATAGTTTTGGTATGTTTGCAAGTTTTACAGAGGATTGGTAGTCTTATGAAGCTGTCATAAAAACTGATAAAAGTCACCAGAGTTCAAAGGAGAACTTGGATCAACCTACTGATGTTATGACAGAGGATGAAGAGAACTTCTCAGAAGATAAGTATTCTAGAGAAGAGTATGATGGAGAATACCTCTTGAATGAGGAAAATATTGAATTGTTGCAGCAGAAAGAAATTATTGATGAATTGATATTTGGAGTTGTTACAAAACAAGGACAATTCCTTGTGGAAGAAGGAGATGAAGTTTAGCCTAAAGAGCTGATATGTGAAAAATTAATTGAGGCTATTGAGCCTTACATTTTTCAAACTGACAATTGTTGTATGAATACGAGGATTATAAGTGTTGAAGGAGGACAATTCTCAAATACTATTACACAGCATGGAGTTGATGAAGTATTGATTTTTGAAAACATAAGGAGAGAACATGAACTTATTTCTGTGAAGATGAATGCGACATATTATTCTATGGAAGACAATCCGATTGAATCATTGAGCAATAATGGCCATGTAAAGGATGAAGTTGGAAATGAAGAGCATTGTGATAAAGCACTTGCTAAACGTAAAGAGGAAATTGAAATGCTGGAGAAGTTGCTAGGAGGAAATGGCATTAAAAAAGAAATGGTTACAACAGTACTTGACAGTAGCAGAGAGTCTCTAAAAGTCATGGAGACAGAAGAGTGTTTTAATTTACAAACTAATAGTTTGTTTGCAGGAATAGTGAATAGAATGAGTGATTGTGATGTTGTGATCGAAGAAATTGAACAAAGGTTATTTGGAGATGAGATGGAAGTTCAGAAGCAATAAGAGGATAAGGATGTAAGGGTGGTAGTAAGGATCTAGCAACTCCAAAGTGAAGGTAACCAAGAGAAGATTAAAGGCAAACTTGAAGAAGAGACTATGTTAGCGAAAAACATAGTAAAGGATCATCATTCCATCATGATGATAGGCACAATGGAGATAACCAAGGAAGTTGTTGAGGCAGTCGATAAAGAAGAAGGACTAAACTCTCATCAAAGGATCAGTGAATGGGAGAAAGAATTGGAGCTACTAGAGAAATGGCTGAAAGCACCAGTAGGGAAAAAAGAACTTAATGAAGATTGCAAAGGATATGTAAAAGAGGAAGAGGAAAAAGTCTAGCAAAGAAATGGGTTGGACATGGAAATTGAATTGATGATGGAATTGATGAGAAAAGTGTCTCAAAGGGAGAAGACAATAGCAAGAAAAAGACAGCATCAGACTATGAGACCATAGCTAGTGGGGCAATGCAGCATAAAGTGTGGAGACTTGGAGAACAACAACCAAACAACAACAACAACCAAAGATAGACTACAGAATAAAGTATGGGATCCAGGAGGACAAATATTGGATGCACATGATTAGGATATCATGATTATTTTAACCTTGGGAATCTGATGCAGGAGCATCCAGCTCAACAATTTCATTGTATTCTAGTTAACTTAGGGGGTCTTGTGTTTTCATGGAAGTTGGTTTCCTAAATATTAAATTGTTGTAATTATTAAGGTTTTGAGTAATTTTAATGAGGGATATTAAGAATAGGATTTAATTAAGTATTGTGAGGCATATTTGTAAATGTTCTCGAATGTTGGGGAACATGAAAGAATTAGGATAGTTGAGAGTTCATAAGGATTGATAGGTCTGGAAATTAATTGTAAAGCTTAGATTAGGAATTAGTTGATGATTTTGTGGATTAGAGAGGATGCTTAGAGATAAAGAAGAGATTTTAGGATTTTGTTAAGAAGGTTATGGATCTAAACTAGGAATTGGTTATAGAATCCTTTTGTATAAATGTAAGCCTAAAAGGCATGGAAGAGGGTTAGCTAGCTAGGAGTTAGAGAGTAAGTTAGTTAGATAGGGTTAATTGTAAGCCCACGAGCAAGATAGGAAAAGGCCACTGATAGTGAAGATCAGGCCAGAAAGGAATCCTTTTGTAATTCTTTGTTTATTAATACCGATAACTCGATTTCTAAGTTTGTGTGGTGTGAATGGAGTAACTGAATGAATTGTGTGTGAGTTGGAAGTAATTTTGCATAACATAGGTTTGCAGGTGTAAAGAACGAGAGACGAAATGCAGAGAAGTGCATTACGACTTTATACACAGACAGTATTGGAGAAACCTTAATGTTACAGTGAAGGTATATTGTAAGGGTTATTAAAACCTAAGGAGTTATGCAGCGGAAGCATAAAGGAGCGAAGGAATAAAGAATGAAGCTGAAGATCGGATCAGAATAATTGAAGACCGAAAGGCGAGAACAAAGACATAGGCAGAAAGCCGGATGAATGGGTTATTACACAGTAAGAAACAGAAGAGCGTAGCAGCAAAGCATATTCGTTAGATCAGTCACATCACGAATGAGAGCAAGGGAGATATATGACTAAGATTAAGTCGCGCAATTAAAGTCAAGAAGATGAATAGTGGAGATTAAGCGATGTCCCTTTATTAATCCAAGTTCTTTAAGTTTCGTATTAAGCATGTGGGCAGTTTCCAAAGATGGGAAGTAGTATCTTGTGTGCCCTAAAGGTGGTAAGTGGTCTTTCTAAAATTCACGTGATTAAGCTTAGAGGCTGACACGTAGCACACAGAGGAAAGAGAAAACCACTTTTCTCGAATGCTCTCCGTCTAATATCGATCGTGCATGTAATCTGTGCAAGATTACACGATCACTATGATAAGCCCCAGAAATGGGTAACTATATGGGCTCATTCTGCCTCTTATTTTGATTCAACCCACCATTCTCAGTATTTTTGTGCATTTTTTTTAATATATTTATGTCAATAAAGTGAATTGGGTTAGTCACTTTGCCATGTAGTCTAATGGATGTTTATTGCAAATTTTTTGGACAATTTTGGACAAAGACAAGGAATTTATGAGCACATGGCAGCCAAAACTTGAGGGAAATAGGGAATAGGACTTTTAGGAAGGGTGTCTCCTTCATTAATGACCCATTCCTCGAATTATCCATCAGTAGCTTGGAGTACAAAGGTCCACATTGATGATTCCAAAGGGTAGGCACGCAAGTCAAGTAGGATTGTTGTTATCTTCAGTTCTAGGAAGCTGAGTTCCTTAATTTTGGGAGGACTGTTGGGAGTCCCCATTTGTATAAATAAGAAGGCTTCAAGCCTCAGTAGGTTAGCCAGCTCTTAGTATATTTTCACACTTTTGTGTAGCATTGTGCTCAACTCATTTTTGAGCTCTTTTTGAGAACAATTTATGTGATGTAACTGTTATTTTTGATAATGAAGATGAACCAGGTTTTGAGCCAGCACTGATATTTTCTAGAGGGCTGAAGCTCTTGGGTTAGGGCCCAACCCGAGCTTCCCAGCACCTCCTTTGTGTACTTATATGTTTTTGTTTCCATTTGTGAGTTAATTTCTGCTGCATATACTCATTTTACTTCATTAGATTAGATTGTTGTTGATCGTTAGAATAGTTGTTTTTGTTTCAAGTTGCTTAAGTAAGTTTCTCCAATGACAAAATAAGATCCAAAAAGGGCACAGCAGGCCCTGATCTCCTTTCTCCCTTTTTGGGACTATGATTTGAGGTCAAGGAACTACTGTTGCCACCAAAAACACAATTTTTTCTCTTCCATGCAACTGCTAGTGTGATACTTTGATTTGGAAAAGTTGATATTGGTTCAAATTTAATTGCTTATATCATTCCATGTCATTTCACCATAGTTATCTTGCATACTTTTATGTTCATAAGGTAATGTTCAACATTTTTTGATTTTAGGTCAGAAATTAGGTTAAGCTAAAGAAAACTTTGTTTTTTAGTTCTTTCTTTGGTCAGTTTTGATAAGTAAGTGCGCAAGTCTCTTGCAGTGCATCTCAGCTCATCATTCCTCCATAGAAAAGCCAGCACCATCTCACT
Organism: Pinus taeda; assembly: GCA_000404065.3. Taxonomy (NCBI): domain Eukaryota; kingdom Viridiplantae; phylum Streptophyta; class Pinopsida; order Pinales; family Pinaceae; genus Pinus; species Pinus taeda. The sequence continues at coordinate 94,822 of APFE030697538.1, forward strand.
TCTTATAGATCCCCTAGCTCATTTGCCACATTTTGCCAATCTGCCCTAACTTCTGTGTTGTTTTCCCATAAAGCTGTTTTCTTGCCATTTGAACAAATCCAACCATCTCTTTCGTCCCTAATCTTCCTTGACAAGTTCTAGACCCCTCAACACCTTCATCCAGCCTTCATTTCCCCTTTCCCATAATTTTTCCACCTTCAAACCTCCAAAAACCACTTTCGGCCTCCTCATGTAGATCCTCCTGTAGAACCTCTTGTAGGTCCCCTTGTAGCCTCCTGTAAAATTTCCTGTGAGTGATTTTTCGAAGTTTGATCACAATGGAAGTCTTTAGAAGGGTACTAAGGGCTTCTTAGGACCTCTCCACACCTTCCTCACCTTTTGCAAAAGCTAACTCCATCTTCCTTTGCCACCAAACCTCTACACAGCCACAACCAGTCAAATCACAAGCATAGTAATTCCACATAAAAATACTTAAAAGTACAAAAAGATAATTTCTTCTCATTTACCTTCAGAAGTAGCTTGAATAAATGCAATTTACCTTTTCAGTAGTCAATGGCACCCATTTCAGTATTTTCCATCTCTTTTCTTGCAAAAGTAGGGTTGGTGGGTAAACTAGGGTTTGCTAGCGTTTGTGTTTCATTTCAGTTTTCCTTCTCTTTCTGCAAGTAGAATAGCCCCTGTAGTGTTAGCTTTCTTCCATCACAGTAAAAGCTTCTTTTGAGAACTCATAGAAGTTGGCTTAAGCTCCTAGCGAACTTGCGCCAGCTAATCAAGTGACAGCCTGCAGTAAGAGCTAGTACTTGTGCGTACAACACCATCACTTCCAAGTTTGTTACGAACTACTGGGTTGATAAAAGTAAGGAAAGAATCCCCAGGATTTGCAGCATTATTGTTGCAATACTGGAGCTCACCACTCTTTTTGGTGCCATTGCCGGGGATTAACGCTGCATATCAGGGGGTTGAAGGAGCTACTGAACCACTCTATTTCATGAACCAAAGGAGGCCACATGGACCTAGACCTTATCAGCAGGGAATGCAAGGGACATCCCAAACTTATTACAACCCCAATCAACCCACTTCCATGCCTTCTTGGGGTGCCCCTGCTCATCCTTCCTGGTCCACACCCCCTCCTTGGTCGTATCCTCCTCAATACCAGGCTCTGCACTCTTATGCTCAGCCACAGCCTTAGTGGAATGCACCTCATAAGGGGTGGAGGCCCCAGTATAACTCTCCTCCCGCTCATTTGCCCCTACCACCTACTCAACCACAACCATTACCTCCTGCTCCACCAAGACAACCCCAAATACTTGCTCAACCGAACCCAAACCCCAATAACAGATAGGCCCAACAGGTATATAGTGGAGAAACATCATGTCCGACCTATGCTGTGGAGATTCATGAGATTAACCTATGGTCTATGAAGGTTCTCCCAGATAGCCAACCTCCTCCTAAGGAAGATGAGGAAGAAAAACAAGAAAGTGAACCAAAAGTCATTCCACCCTTTCCTAAGAGCAGGGAAAATTTTAAGAACCCCCCCAAATTTATATGTATAATAAATGGGTGAATCTCCATAGTATATAGGAAAAATGGAAGGAGATTTTATCAATAATATAATATGTATATATAATTTTTTGGAAAATCTCTCACCACGTATGGCAAATATTTTACTCAATTATAAAATCTTGTAAGATCTTGGTGAGTCTTTCACTAAATAATAAAACTTTGTAAAGTCCTAGTGAATCTTAGCATTGTGAACTCTTAGAGAATTTTTTGAAAAAGTATAAAACCATATATGAAAAGAGCCACATGGTGGAAATATCACTATTTTTTTTTCACATTTCCATGACATGGAACTTGTTTATAAAATTATAAAAATGCCAAGCAAGTCCCTTATAATATGCAAGTAAGCTTATAACAGAGTTTGATATCTCTACTATGCTTGTCTTCATTCAAGTGTCATAGCTGCTATACTTAACACTGTGAATCACAACTCTCTCATAACTCAACTCTATAGTGTAATTAAAACCTTTGGAAATTGAATCTGACAACTCTATAAAAAGGATTAGTGAAATAGAAGCTTTTCTGAATAAGCCCACTAACTATCATTTCTAAACAATCAATCTAGACATTGAAATCTTCCATCTTGATCACAATCGTGCTAACGACCAAGGGAGTACGACCACCTGGCCTAACATAATGGCCATCATAGCTTCCAATAATCAACAACCACCTTGCAAGGACATCCTAGCTCATGTCTCATGAATTTTATTCATCAACCTTAACTAATATAAATCTTATAAAGATAATATTAGAATCCTCTCCAAATTCATTATTAATACAAGGGTAGAGGAAATTTTCTAGCTCAAGGCACTAGCCAATACCAACTTTGGTATTTGTGACCGCTTTGTGGGGATGCACCTACCCTGCCCCATTTGGTTTCTGCCTTGTAACATAGTTCAAGGATCACAAGACTTTCCAATCTTCCTACTCCATTAGACACACTTTATATGTTGTACATAGTGAATGGAAAAGAAGCATTATAGAACACACAATTTCACAAAAGGAAAAAAAATCTTAGCCAGTTCAATATCAAAATCTTAACCACAGGTAAATAAAGAATAAAAAGTAGTGTAATGAATTGTTCTGAGTTATTTATTTACAAGCTGTAAAAAATGTAGTCGAATGGAAAATATTACTTAGGCAACCCTTCAATATTTTCTACTAATATGTATGTTCATGTACATATGAAATCAAGAGCATTGTTGAATACAAAGTTTCCTTTTCTCTTGCCTCCATTTTGACTAATCATTGTGAAATCAGTGTCACTTTGAATATCCTTACCTATGTGGATGTTTTGACAAATCAATGTGAAATCAAAGTCACTTTGAATTTCCTTTCCTACAAGGGATCACATCCATAGTTGATTAGTAAAAGATAATCTACTATATATTATGTTCAAGAAACTAACTGCAATGTACAGTGGAAACGAGACCTCAATTCTTATTATGAATTTGAATATCTCAGGGCAACATAAGAGATGAAAATGCATATGGCCTTAGTAGCTACAAAACAATCACTTCATCATTACAAGACCACCTAGATTTCGGCACTTAATCTAAATAATGGCACTAGTTGTAGTGCTTATTTGCATTAACACCATGGAAAAGCAACAACAATGTTTCAAAGCACACTTACTAGAAAATTTGTAACGTTCCGAGAATATTTAATGATAGCATCTGAACCTCGTAGCTATGGTGGGGAAACTAGGGAACCCAAATCTTGGAAGATATCTCATACCAAATCTGAGAAAAAAATAAAAAAGGGAAAAAATCAAGTAATGAATTGTTTACAAATCAAATACAATTCCTTTAACTAACAGTTAAATTGTGGCGATATATTTAAATATTTATTAAGAGGGGAACTTCAAACCATGGAATATTACCTTTGTCATTACTGTCATCCCTCAGTGACTGAGATTACAAATCAATACTTATGGAAAGATTGTAAGAAATTTTGTGAAATAGTAAAGCATAACCTCTATTTTCAAGCAACGAAATCAAGACATTATTACATCAAGAGCCATAATTGATACATAATCAATGAATCAAGTCCTTGTATGGCACTGGCTTGTTTCACAACCTCTATTTTCTCAATAACAAAATCAAGACATTGTATGTGGTTATTGCCAAAAGGAAACTGCGTTCTAATTTGGAAGAGGATCTTATCAAAAGACATGGATTTATTCAAAGCTACAAAGCTTAATGGGTTACTGAAAAATAAGTTGGAATATGGGATCATGATATTTAAATTGAAAAAATATGCTTTCCTTTTAGAAACATTACAGTTATACAATGTTTTTTGAAATCATTAGAATTTGAAATTGGGCCTTTCTATCAAGACAAATTTTCACTAACAGAATGTACTTTCCTACCTGAAACATTATAGATATCCAAGAAAAACTTGAAAAGCATAAGAGAACTTAGCATAATGTACTTACTTTCCTTCGTTAACATTCTTAAAGAGTTGAGGTTCCCCAAGTCATCAGGTAACTTTCGAAAGAAATGGTAGTTAGTAATAGTCCAATTCACAACTGAATATGTGTCACAAATACGAGGGGGCATCTCCTCTAAATCACAAAAGTGCTCCAGGTTAAAATATAGCATTATTGGAAGCTTAATGCTCGACTGGGTGTTATTGAACCTAGACATTTTTCCAATCTTCACTAAAAGCTTAAAGATAGCTTCTCTAAGTTCTACATGACTTTACTATGCTCTTGAAGTGGGGGCACATGCAGCCTCTCCAAGTGAATAGTCTTAAACTAAGTGAAGCTAAGGTCGATAGATCATTCAATGTGGATCTCTTTAACCCAAAATTGAATATTATGTCTCTCTTGAACCCATAATTGAATACTATTAGGACTTTCAAATTTTTCATGGAACTCAAAAATGTTGGAAGAAAGTATTTCCTTCCAAAAAAGAGTAAAACTAAAGCCTCTGCTTGAGGACAATTGATGTCACAACACTAATAATTCTCCATGGAATCTATATAGGTAAACCACAAATGCAGAATTCCATTAGAATATTGTGTTTATTGAATACACAAATGAAATCATTGCATTTCTTTAAAATATCTTTTGAAATCAAAATTACTGAAATTACATATCGATAACCTAGTGGGTGTAGGATAAAATTCACCCATGTCATTCACAGAAAGCATGAGAAAAAACCCAATACTATATATAAAACCAAGAAAAATTCAAATTCATCACTTCTAGGGACCTCGTAACCACCCTGCCAATACACAAGTATGTTCCTGTTTGTAGTTAGAAAAATTACCCAAATTACAATATGTTTACTCCAGCCTATGTTGGAAAGTTATAGAAGGATGACTAGTGCAATCAATCCATTTCTTTTAGCCCTGGATTTGTTTCAGTTTAAAATAAAAGTATACAAATATACTTGTCCAATGTCTATCCAATGTCTATGCTTTAACCATTCACCTTAAGATGTTTTTACAATATAATTTCCTAAGTCCACATCTACCACTCTTAGGGGTATGAAATCTATTTATCCCTCTGAGCACTTGGTAGACCCAAAATTTGTAGACCCAAAATTAAGATGGATCTAAGATGATAGAATTTCCCTCTATGCGGTATTACCATGGGTCAATACCATGGGTTATCATAAACCTAGAGCTTAAAAGTTACTATTAGTAATTTATAAAAATTAATAAAATTAATAGTTGATTTTTTATTTATTTTTTATTTTAACCAAGCTAAAATGTTTAACATACATTAAATTACAACATCCATTTTTACTCTTGATCCACCAAGCCCCGAGAGGGATCAAATATTTTTTCACTCTATGCTAGTTTGCATATCACGATATTTGATACCTCTTGGGGGGTTAGTAGATCCAGAGTAAAGATGGATCTATGCTGGTTTAATTCCCCCATTTAAATAGGCTACATTTTAGGTGAATATCATGGGTGAATACCATGTGCCATTTTTATTTTTATTAATACTAATATTAGGTTTAATAATGTCTTTTTTCACGGTATTAATAACAATCTAGTCCATGGTATTTGTCCTATAGTATTTTTCCCATAGGTTTCTCCTAAATATAACACATTTTTTGAGTGTTCGTAAATATAAGGTGACTTATGGAGTAAATATAAAAAAATGTTTTATTTGTTTACCATATCTCTCATTTATTTATATTTTTTATTAATTTACCATACCTCTTTTACAAATATGGTATTTGGCCCATAGGATTCACTTAAATAAACCTCTTTCTTGAGCCTTCATAAATAGAACGAGGGTTATGGACTAAATATAAAAAGAGGTTTTATTTATTTACCATGCGTCTAGTTTATTTATATTTTTATTTATTTACCATACCTTTTGAGTAAGTATAAAAGACGTTTTATTTATTTACCATACCTCCACTTTACTTATATTTTTATTTGTTTACACCCTTGCATGTATATAAGGTGACTTATGGAGTAAATATAAAAAATGTTTTTTATTTGTTTACCATACCTCTCATTTATTTATATTTTTATTAATTTACCATACCTCTTTTAAAAATATGGTATTTGGCCCATAGGATTCACTTAAATAAAACCTATTCTTGAAAATTAGGGCGAATGGAAGGTTATAACTCCTAATTTCAAGGGCTAAATTTACCTTTTTTACCCTCTCCCTTAAAATAAGGTGGGCTATTTGAGGTGATTTGTAAAAATATACTATGATACAAATATTCGCCCACTAAAAATTTAAAACCCCTTAATTTCGCCAAAGGGCCAACATTCGCCCCTAAAATTTTCCATGCCTGAGAGACTAACTGGAACCACACAACCAACCCCAGAAGAAACTGAATTTCTGAGAGAATTGAAACAGTTATGTGTAAAGATACCACTTCTCCAAGCCATAAAGGATGTGCCTATATACAACAAGATGATCAAGGAGAAGTGCTTCAGACACTCAGGTAGGCGCAAGAGAGATGCTCCAACTATCAATGTCATAGGACAACTGTCCAACTTGATGTTGGGGCAGGTAATCTGTTGAAAATATCTAGACCCTGGGAGACTTGTAGTCGATGTCCACATCAATGGCACCGTAATCCCCCATACCTTGATTGATCTAGGGGTTGCCATTAATGTGATGACCATGGAAACTATGCTCAAACTCAACCTTCAAGGTTCCCTGAGAAAGACGACAACAATACTACAGTTAGCAGACCGTTCCACCGTGACCACGGAGGGGATTGTGGAAGATGTAATGGTCTCTATTGATTCATGGGAGTACCCTGTTGATTTCCTGGTTCTCCAGCCAAAGGCAAAGCTCACTGGGTATCCTCTCATCCTAGGAAGGCCTTGGTTGGCTACTGCAGTTGCCTACATTAGTTGTCGAGCTGGGAACATGACAATTAAGAATGGGCATATGTCCAAGCAGCTAGTCCTATATCCTCCTGCCCAACCTCTGTTAGAACATGATTTACCTCTCTAGTTGGAGGAGGAACATGAGGATGTGTCTATCCTGCACCATTGTGTATAGTAGAGGCTACCATGGAGGGCCCACAAACCAAGGATGACCTTATTGAAAACTTGATTCAGAATCCACCCCCTAATGTGTTGCCATTAGAAGAGTTGGTGGAGGAAACCCAAGCCGATCATTTAGTTGATATCTGTGTGGCTGATCCGACCTCTCTCCGTGTCAAGAATGTGGAATTTGGCCCAGAAAGAACCTCGAGGATCAACTCATCCCTATCCACCTCTCAGGAGAAAGAACTGTGTAGCTTATTGAAAAACCACTTGGATGCTTTTGCTTGGAGCTATAAGGAGATGAAGGGAGTCCACCCTTCAGTCTGTACTCATCACATTTACATTAAAGAAGATTGTAATCTAGTCAGGCAGCCTCAAAGGAAGATGAATCTAGCCCTTAAGGACATTTTCAAAGAAGAACTGCAAAAGTTGTTGGATGTAGGATTCATCTACCCCATCTCTGATAGCGAATGGGTCTCTCCTTTGGTGCTAGTGCCAAAGAAAAAGGAGAAGTGGAGAATCTGTGTAGACTATCAGGAACTAAACAAGGCCACCAAGAAGGACCATTTTCCTTTTCCTTTCATAGATAAAGTGTTAGATGGCCTGACAGGGAAGAAGTTCTTCTCCTTCCTAGATGGGTTTAGCGAGTACAACCAGATCCAAATCAGCTCGAAAGACCAAGATAAGACCACTTTCACTTGTCTGTGGGGTACTTTTCCATACCGGGTCCTTCCTTTTGGCTTGTGCAATGCTCTTGCCACTTTCCAAAGCGCAGTACTGAGCATATTTTCTGAACTAGTTCATGATTCAGTGGAAATCTATATGGATGACTTTACCCCTTATGGTTCTAACTTCCAGGAAGCTTTGACTAACCTTGGAAAAGTTCTAGCCAAGTGTATTGAAATGAACCTGTCCCTTAGTCTTGAAAAATGTGAATTCCTAATGACTGAAGGGACAGTGCTAGGTCATACAATTTCTCAGCAAGGATTACAAGTCGATCCCAACAAGATTGCTATCATCCAAAGGGTCCCACCTCCTCAAAAGCTAAGAGATGTTCAGAGTTTCCTAGGCTTAGCAGGGTATTATAGAAGATTCATTAAGGATTTTAGTAAGCTAGCCTCTCCATTGTTTGGTCTTTTGGGAAAAGATATTGAGTTCATATGGACTGACAACTGTCAATAGGCTCTGGATACTTTGAAAGATAAACTGGTAACTGCTCCAATTTTTTAGAGGTCCAAACTGGGCCCTACCTTTCCACATTCACATAGATGCCTCGAACAAAGAAATAGGAGCAGTCTTAGGGAAAGTTGATGAGACACTGCCTTATGCCATATATTTTTTCAGTAAAAACTTGTCTAAGACATAATTAAACTACACTGTAACCGAAAAGGAACTCCTAGCTGTAGTCCATTCCCTAATAAGTTCAGACACTACATCACCGGCTATCAAACATTCGTACACACCGATCATGCTGCAATTAGGTATTTGAAGAATAAACCAAATGTAAATACTCGCATTATTAGATGGTTACTTTTATTGCAGTAATTTGATTTGACCATTGTTAATAAGCCAAGTAAGGAAAATGTTGTTGTTGATTTTCTGTCTAGATTAGATCTGCCTGCAGGTGAAGAAGGAATGGTGGATGATCAAATGCTAGATGAATACCTATTTTCTATTTCAGTACTCTCTCCATGGTTTGTTGATATAGAAAATTACTTGGTTTCAGCACAATTTTCGCCACACCTGCCCTCAAAAGAGAAGAGAATAATTATGAGGAAAAGTGCCCCATTCACCTGGATTGGGGGCAATATTTTTAAACTTGGCCCAGATCAGATTTTGACGCGATGTGTTAGGGAGGAGGAAGTTTTTGACATTCTCTTAACCTGTCATGATGGGCCCTATGGGGGCCATTTTGCAGCAAAGAGGACTGCCTTCAAAATTCTGCAAGCAGGTTATTATTGTCCCACTCTTCATCAAGATGTCATAAGATATATCATCCAATGTGACCGATGCCAAAGGATGGGGAAACCTACTCTAAGGGATGAGATGCCCCTGCAACCTCAAGTGACTTTCGAGCCATTTGAGAAGTGGGGCATGGACTTTGTGGGTCTTATCAACCCTCCTTCAAAACATAAATCTTACATCATTTTATGTACCGATTATCTGACAAAATGGGCAAAAACAAAGGCAATCAAGGCAGCAACAGAAGAAAAAGTAACTGAGTTTTTGAGGGAAAATATCTTCTACAAGTTTGGTTATCCAAGAGAATTAGTCACAGATCAAGGGATTCAGTTTACCTCCAATCTGATTGAATACCTATTCACACATCACAAGATTAAGCACAGAACTTCCACCCATTATCATCCGCAAACAAATGGACAGGTGGAAGTCACTAACAGAGCTTTGGAAGGGATTTTGACTAAGGCAATGAGCAGCAACAGAAAAGACTGGGCAGATCGATTGGTTGAGGCCACCTGGGCTTATAACACCACATGGAAAAACACCACAGGGTTCACACCCTATGAGCTGGTCTATGGGAAGAAGGCTCTGCTGTCAATAGAATTCGAATATAATGCATTAAGGATGACAGCGCAGCTGGACCTAGATCTCAGCCATGCACAAAAGGAAATGTTCAGCTAAATGGATTGGATGAGCAGAGATTGCAAACCCTTCTCCACTCAGAGGTAGTCCAACTTCAAAGAAAAATATGGCATGACAGACAACTCAAAGAAAAACAATTCCAAGAAGGAGATTGGGCGCTGCTGTATGATTCCAGATACAAAGATTTCAAGGTCAAACTGAGGACAAGATGGCTAGGACCATACACAGTATAAAAATGCAATGACAATGGTTTAGTCCTAATCTGGACCATCGATGAAGAAGCCATCCCCATGCTCGTTAATGGGCATAGGTTGAAAATCTACAAGAAGCCCCTTTCCAAGTAGGAATTCATTGAGAATCTGAGTAAAACAGTGTTGGTAGTGGAGTAGGTCTCTGCCTCCACTCCACCTACACCCTGAGCTAAAAAAAAAAAAAAAAAGAATAAAAGGGTAGGCAGTGAGGGTGAAAACATCCTAGAGGCGCTCCAACTGTCTCATGAAAAAAAAAAAAAAATTGAAAAGAAAAAACAGAAAAAACTAACTTCTTTTAAATGCATTGCCGATTGCAAGAGGGTCACACAAGAGAAAAAAGGACATGGATAGGCTGCATACACACTTGGTAGCTCATTCCTCCATCGCCATTGTATTTTCCCAGGTCTTGATCTCGCTTTTTCCGAAAAATTTTCATCCTACAGGAAACTATGTGCATTCTACAAGAGGCTCCTATAGAAAGTACAGAGAGCTCAAAATCAAGTTCAGAGAAGAATCCGAGAGCTAGAAATTTTTCCAGAAGGCTTGTGGACCTCCCTGCCACCATTCATCCTCCTAATTCCCCATTCCATCCCTGCACACCCACATTTCCACTCGCTTTTCCTTCCCTGCATAGAAAACACAGAAATTTTGTTTCTTTCGTTTTGTAAACAAAACAAAAAAAATGATGAATAAAACAACAACATTCTTGACTTGTTTCTTACCTGATGCACTCTAACTGTATTCCTTTCCTTCAAAACCTTCTTCAGCTGTCTCTTTAGTCCCTGCTCAAGCATCAACCAGAAATTTTAGAGGGAGAAGCAACTACAGGAAATCCTACAGGATTCCTGTAACAGCTGATCCCTTTAAAAAAACAAGCTCCAGAGGTAGGGTCAGTGCAGCCAAGATGTATGCAACATGCAAGGAGCAGAGCCTGATCAAAAAATCACCAGCATAAGCCACCAATTCAGAGGCCATGAGCACTAGTAGCAATAGCAATAAAAAAACAAAGTGCCAAAGTCTGAGCATGCAGAGCACGGTAGCGACTAACAGGTAAGTGGCTAAACCCGTTCCTCTGTTACATGAATATTATTTAGGAACTACATGAACCATTGAGATGGTCACGATTAAATGAAATCGGTGGCCAGCTAACTGGCCACCCTCGTTTAGTTCAAACCACCCTCGTTGAGTTCAAACAAGCCTCGTCCAATTCAAACAACAGTTCAGAAGATGTAGTCATCACGTGTGGTCTGTCAACTTGGGAAGAAAAACTCAGAACCGGTAGTGGTGGTGGCATATAACGGGAATGATGGAAGTGATGGCATGCGACATGAAATATCATAATGCAACTGGAGTAGGACCAATGGTCCGGATGGGGATAACGTGCCCATCCTGCCACCTCACCTCGTCACCGCATATCACACCATCAGCTTAAGTACACTACGGTTGAAGCCTCCACCACCTTTTGTTTTCATCTGCATCGACGAGTTCTCAACTGCAACAACTCACCTACCACCTTCAGAACATTGAACTAGTCGTTCTCTACCAGTTTTCAAAACCCTCCTGCTTATTGGGCTCTATAGGAGCATTATCGCATTCTACAGGAGTGGGAACACCGTTTACAAGAGCCTTTCTACAGGAAGGCCAGAGAGCAGTTCTGCAGAGGAAAAAATTGGAATTTTTTCCAAATTCGAGCTTGAAAAAAGGTAGGCTTAGAAACCCACTCTGCATGTGATATATCTACACAAGGTGGTGGGATTAGAAGCAAAGTGTTGGGTTGAGAAAGAAAGGAAAAGTGAGCACAAAAGTATGCCTGTGTTTTTCTGAATTCTATACAGTCTCTCCTGTCTTTTTTTCTTCCTCGTATTCTCCTATAAAAAAAAAGGGAATGCAACCATAGAAATCAAGCTTGTGGAAAAACGAATTTGCAAGTCTGTTTACTCTGTGAGAAAGAAAAACACTATTTTATATACTCTCTATTCTATCAAAATATTGATTTCCTCCAAAAGCCTGAGAAGTAAATTCAGGTTGAAAACAGGGTTTAAAGGGAAAGAAAAATTGCAAATTGAAGTTGTGAAAAAAGAAGAACATGAAAAATTCCCTGTCTGGTTCCAGAAAGACAAACCCCAACTATTTCTCTATTTCCAGTTTTGAAAGTTTGTTGCCTTCCTTATCACCTGAACATTTCCAGCAGTCACTACACACCATGACAGGAGGTTTTATGAGAAAGGAGCCTTTGAACTCCAACAAATTGCATGAACACCCAGAAGTGGTAGCCCTCTTCACCAGGGAAAACTGGATACCTTTCTTTGAGAGAATTCATGGGTATGATGAGGAAGTGACAGAGGAATTTTTAATGTCCTTAAGACCCCATTCAAAAACCCATGCTACAGTCAGTTTCAGGGGTCTGACCATAGAGCTTACACTAGAATTTATCAGCAGAATCATAGGTCTTCCACTTGGGCTCCCTTGGAGAAAAAAGGAAAAACCACTAGGACAGGTTGTTAAAAAGACATTTTTTCAACCTAATGAACATCCTGTAGAGGATAAGAATGGGATCAAAAGGACAAGTATACCTCATCCATGGGGTGAGGTCAGCTACTAGATCATGAAATATATCTCTTGTGAAGGAAGGTACAGTATAGTCTATGGTTACCACTTTAGGTTATTGAATGAATTAAGATATGGAATGGACCTATCTGCATCTAGAAAACTCAGTCTGCCATATTTTCTCCTCCAGTCTTTGATAGAGTGTGGCACCAAATTGAATGCAGGGGTTCCAAAACAACTGGCTCACCATGGGCTCATTAAGTTGTTGGTAGAGGATGCCCTGCACACATACACCATCCCTATAGCCTAGGAAATTTTCAGTAATATGACTAGGGAAGATGACATAAAAACTCTCACATATGACCTTAGTCTATCTGGTAGTGAAGAGGAGGAGAAGAAAGAGGAACTTGAAAAAGAAATCCATGAGGAAGCACAAAATATTCAACTAGAAGAGGAAAAACAGAGAGAAGAGGAGAAACATGACACAACCACAGTTGAACCTAAGGCAGAGAAGAAAACAGCATCAAAAGCAGAGAAGAGGAAGAGGCCAAAAGCTGAGAAAAAGAAGCCCAAGACAGCTCAAAAAAAGACTGCCACAGGAAAGGCAGAAACTCAGCAAGAAAAGGAGAAGACAACACCAGAGGTAGCAGAAACAAAAACAGAAACAATAGACACAGGCAAAACTGCAGAGGATGAAGAAGAAAAATAACAAAAATAAGTGTCTCCTAAGACACTAGCAAGGGAAGCAGCAATTGTTCTTGCTGCACTTAGCACTCCATATAAGCAAAAGGGGGAAAGAAAAAGACAGACATCTATGTATTTCAAAGCTCAGAGGAGCACCAGAATCAAGGTAGGCAAGCCCGAGTCACCTTCGAAAGAACCCATTATCATTGAGGATGCATCTACTGTAATAAAGGAGAAATATCCCTCCAAAATATCTATCACTTACAAGAGAGGAGTCCTAAGACCTCTACTTGGAAGGAAAGAATCAAATTAATGGACACTAAAGCAGTCCTACAGGAGGCACAAACCTCTCTACAAGAGACACTGGCCAAGCTCAAAGAAACTAAAAAATTGGAAAGGAAGACAGAGGAATAGTCCCAAGAGGAAGGTAAGGCAAAAGAAATACCAGAGCTTGGACCTTAGCCTAACTTAGGCTCCCATTACGATCTTCTGGAGGGTGGGAAGATCATCCAAAAAAAATTCACAGTGCCTCTTTTCTTCGAACTAGAAAAGGAAAGAGTCAGGAACCACACCTGGATGCAGATTGCAAAATCTAAAGGAGTCGAAGATATAGGGCACATGGAAAACAAGTTGAGAGAGATGAGCAGAGAATTGAGCATGGTAAGGCACAAAGAGAGCATCAGAAGAGCTCAACTACAGGAAGAAAATGAACTGTTGAAAGAGCAGCTACAAGAAAGGGAACCTCAAGGAGGAAAGAAGCTACCAATCTTGGAAAGACAACAACAAAAAGAGGGACCCCAGGTAGATAGTGAGGCAGCAGAGAAGCAATAACAAGAAGAAGAACCATAGACAGATAGTGAAACATTGACGAAACATTAGCAAGAAAGAGAATCTCAGGCCGCAACTAAAGTGCTGATTTTGAAAAGGCAGTTGCAGGAAAAAGAAGCCCAGTTAGCCTGCATGGCCAGCTAGGCAATGGATGCATTGTAGTGCAGACAGCCAGCTAAATCCTATGCACTGTATCTCAAAGATCGGTGGTTCCAATTCCAGATTAAGGCATTGGCCCAAAGGGGCACAATACCATTTCAAGATTATGACCAATTTATGCATTTGTGTGATCATAGTTCAGCCGAGGATAAAGCAAAGCTAGCAGAATTTTACCTACACAACATGGCACTTCCTAATATGAATTTATGGGATCCAAATGCTGCATTGGGAGACTTACAGGTAATGGTTATGACTTCTTGGATGAGCCATGAAGAAAAGATGGTAGTGGAATTTCAGAAAATAATGGCAAAGGAGCTAAGTGAGCCCTTGATGATAAGGGCAGAACCAGGAGAACCCCTAGCCCTCATCTATGCCCACCAACACCTTGTAGCCAATCCTCAAGTTCTCCCTGATTATGTTGATAAGCAAGCACAGGTTATTGCTCGTTTTGAAGATATGGAGAGATTTTTTGGCGATGACTGCCTTCATGCCTGCATGAGAAGGTGGAATACATTGCCACATAGCTTAAGGATAAGGGAGTATCACTCCCCAAGCAGAATGAGGGGAGGCCATGAGGAGAGTGTCCCTATATAAACACTCAATGCAAAACTTGAAAGCCCACTGGATTAGTCTTAAATTCAGTCCTCACTGCTATTAGGACTGTTGGAAGGAGTTAAGGAAGAGGAAGAACAGAAACAATGGGAGGAAGTGGACAAGAAAGCAGGTTTCCATGATAGAGAGGAAGACATCACATTAGAGGGTTGGGATGTCAGGGAATCTGTCAGAGCTATTAAAGATGAAGAGCTAGATTAGTTGCTCAGAGGATGAGCAACCCATTCAGCGGGGGGGTGATGATGAACCCCATAAATGGGTAACTATATGGGCTCATTCTGCCTCTTATTTCGATTTAACCCACCATTCTCAGTAGCTTTGTGCATGTTTTTGAATATATTTATGTCAATAGAGTGAACTCGGTAGTCACTTTACCATGTAGTCTAATGGATGTTTATTGCAGATTTTTTGGACAATTTTGGACAAAGACAAGGAATTTATGAGCACATGGTAGCCAAAAATCGAGGGAAATAGGGAAAAGGACTTGTAGGATGGGTGTCTCCTTCATTAATGACCCCTTCCTCGAATTATCCATCAACATCTCGGAGTACAAAGGCCCACATTGATGATTCCAAAGGGTAGTCGAGCAAGTCAAGTAGGATTGTTGTTATCTTCAGTTCTAGGAAGCCGAGTTCCTTAATTTTAGGAGGACTGTTGGGAGTCCCCATTTGTATAAATAAGAAGGCTTCGAGCCTCAGTAGGTTAGCTATTTCTTAGTATATTTTTGCACTTTTGTGCTTCATTGTGCTCAACTCATTTTTGAGCTCTTTTTTAGAACAATTTATGTGATGTAACTGTTATTTTTATAATAAAGATGAACCAGGTTTTGAGCCAGCACTGATATTTTCTAGAGGGCTGAAGCTCTTGGGTTAGGGCCCAACCCAAGCTACCCACCACCTCCTTTATGTATTTATATGTTTGTGTTTTCATTCATGAGTTAATTTCCACTGCATATACTCATTTTACTTCATTAGATTAGGTTGTTGTTGATTGTTAGAATAGTTGTTTTTGTTTCAAGTTGCTTAAGTTGCCGCAGTGACAAAATAAGATCCAAAAAGGGCACAACAAGCCCTGATCTCCTTTCTCCCTTCCTAGGACTATGATTTGAGGTCAAGGCACTACTGCTACCACCAGAAACACAGATTTGATCTTCCATGCAACTGTAGTGTGATAATTTGATTTGGAAAAGTTGATATTGGTTTAGATTTAATTGGTTAGATCATTCCATGTCCTTTTACCATAGTTCTCTCGCATGCTTTTCTGTTCATAAGGTACTGTTCAGCATTTTCTAGTTTTAGGTCAGAAATTAGGTTAATCTAGACAAAACTCTATTTTTTAGTTCTTTCTTTGGTCAATTTTGATAAGTAAGTGTGCAGGTCTCTTGCAGGCATCTTAGCTCATCATTCCTCCACAAAACAGCCATCACCAGCTCACTTCCTATAGATCCCCCAGCTCATTCGCCACGTTTCGCCAATCTTCCCTAATTG
The DNA here is from genome assembly GCA_000404065.3 of Pinus taeda. Lineage (NCBI taxonomy): Eukaryota > Viridiplantae > Streptophyta > Pinopsida > Pinales > Pinaceae > Pinus > Pinus taeda. The sequence continues at coordinate 111,035 of APFE030697538.1, forward strand.
TTGCATTGTTTTCCCATAAAGTTGTTTTCTTGCCATTTGAACAAATCCAACCATCTCCTTCGTCCCTGATCTTCCTTGACAAGTTCTAGACCCCTCAACACCTTCATTCAGCCTTCATTTCCCCTTTCCCATCATTTTTCCACCTCCAAACCTCCAAAAACCACTTTCGGCCTCCTCCTGTAGATCCTCCTGTTGGTCCCCTGCAGCCTCTTGTAGAATTTCCTGTGAGTGATTTTTCGAAGTTTGATCACAATGGAAGTCTTCATAAGGGTACTAGGGGCTTCTTAGGACCTCTCCACCCCTTCCTCACCTTCTGTAAAAGCCAAATCCATCTTCCTTTGCCACCAAACCTCTGTACAGCCACAACCAGTCAAATTGCAAGCATAATAATTCCACATAATAATACTCAAAAGTACAAAAAGATGATTTCTTCTCATTTCTCTTCAGAAGTAGCTTGAATAAATTAAATTTACCTTTTCAGTAGTCAATGGCACCCATTTCAGTAATGTCCATCTCTTTTCTTGCAAAAGTAGGGTTAGTGGGTAAACTAGGGTTTGCAAGTAGAATAGCCCCTGTAGCGTTAGCTTTCTTCCATCACAGTAAAAGCTTCTTTTGAGAACTCATAGAAGTTGGCTTAAGCTCCTAGAGAAATTGCGCCAGCTAACCAAGTGACAGCCTTCAGTAAGAGCTAGTACTTGTGCATACAGCACTGTCGCTTTCATGTTTGTTACGAACTACTGGGTTGATAAAAGTAAAGAAGGAAGCCCCATGAGTTGCAGCATCATTGTTGTAATACTGGAGCTCACCACACTGTTGGATTGAGATAAGAGAGATAAATGGTGGAGATCGTCTGGGTAAGTTGATGATCGAGTGACGCGATGACTGTCGAATTAAGGAATGAGATCGACAGTGGAGGTTGAGCACGCTAAAGGTTGAGCATCAGGAAATGTGTAAAGTCATGTGAATCAACAGAAAGGTAAGGTTTAAGTGTTATATGGAATATTTCTATTATAGGAGAGTTATAATAGAAATAAGCAGATTACTGTATTATGGTCTAAGTTGAGTTTAACCAAAGTCTAAAAACCGCGGTATGGTTAATATGCGTGGGTAATAAGAATTAAACCAAATATTATTAAGGGTTGTATAAGGTTCCACATCAAAGGTTTATTGAAGTTTAAGACTTTGGATAGTTATAAACGTTTTTGCATAGAGTTTAATTAAGAACATTAAACCTTGGTTATAGAGGGTTTTCACCATGGATCAAGTGATTAATCTTGGGACGTGTATATGATGTGCAATTTCATTTGCATAATGTGGGTTTGTGCAGCTTAGGTTGGCATCATAAATACCGTGGGAAAATAAAATGGTAAATACCATGGGCAGATTCTGTCCATTTGGATCATATCAAGAAAATGGAATATTACAAATCCTCCCACCCAAAGATTACTTTCGTTCAAGAAATCCACATCTATCAACATCAAAAAGAATTTATATACTAATGTCAGGATCCCATACAAACCTCAGGCCAATCCTGCCCTCAATAGATTCACCTAGATCCTAATGCCACCTAAGTCCAAGGACCTGTGGGTTATGATACCATCTCAGCCTTCCATCATTGGTCATGTTTAAGGGCCCAAGTTGCAATATGCTCTTGGCTAAGGGTCTCCTCCTAGGAAGCATCCCATAAATAGAGTTCCAGATCATAATTTCTTGCCAATCCATTCCACGGGAAGGATCTAATGTGTGAATTCCTGCACATGGAATAAGTCTACTATGCTAATTTTACTCGATGCTCAATTCATGCTACTCCACCCAATCACACAACATGGTCCATTTTGGAGAACTCTACCCTGTTCCCCCTAATATATTGTTGGGTTGTGTATTTTTTTCACCCTATATTAGGTGGGCGGACCTACCCGTGGTTTTGTGCACGGATTTTGCACATGGTTTTGGGCATGATGGTTTACTATCCATGGTATTTTGTAGATATGGTCAAGGGAACTATGGATATGTTCTAATATAGGGTTAATGGATTAGGGTTTATGGATGCTTCGACATGTATATATATGTATTGTAAAAATGAAAGGAACATAATGAAAAATCAATCTGGTAGTCCCGGTTTTGGGATCCAAGGGAAAATCTCTCTATATATTTGTTTTATCTTTTATTCTTCACCATTGTTTATTTTATATTTTTAGAATTCATATGCATTTAATTTATGTATGGGGTTAAAACCTACATTTGGTATCAAAGTTATTTTGTCTTCAACTGGATGCCTTTGCTGCTGAGGGGTTTTTTGTTCAGGCCTGTGGTAGACCCTGTTCAGTGGGAGATCTGTCGGATCAGTTCTTGTGGTGAAATAAGATAGCAAGTAGTGGAAAGATAGAGATCAAGAAATTTAATGGTCAAAGTTTTGATTTGTGGAAACTCAAGATGGAGGATCTACCGGTGGATAAAGATCAGTGGATCACAGTAGATCTGGGTACTAAACCAACATCCATGTCAGCTGAAGACTAGGTGAACTTGGATTGGAAGGCAAAGAGCACAATATGATTGCGTGTCTCAGATTCAGTATTGTTGAATGTATCAGGGGAAGCTTCGACAAAGGATTTGTGGGACAATTTAGGGACTTTGTACCAATCTAAGTCTAGTGAATAAATTGTTCCTATGGAAAAAGTTGTATAACCCAAGGATGAAAGATGGAGACTCGGTGACAGAGCAACTGAATGCATTTAATACTATGGTAAGCCAATTATTATCTATTGATATTAAAATTTCATATGAAGATAAGTGCATTAGTTTGTTGTGTTCTCTAATAGATTCGTGGGATAATATGGTTGTTGCAATAGGTAGCAATGCAACTGCCTTGCATTTTGATGGAATAGTCTCATCCTTGTTGTTAGAGGAGATGAGACGAAAAAATATGGAGGGCCAGAATGGTGATGCCTTGTCTGTACGAGGGTGGTCCCAAAATAGAAACAAAAATAAGTCCTCGAGTGGGAGATCTAAATCTAGAGGTAGAACTAAATCTCTACCTGTAAAGGTGTGCTGGAAATGCAGAAAGGAAGGGCACTAGAAAAGGGACTATAAATATAAATCTCTTGAGGAAGGAAATGGATGTGATGATGCTCTTTCTGCAGAGGTGAAAACCGCCTCAGATGAAGGTGGGGATGTGTACTTGTCTTCTTCTTCAGGTACACATGTAGATCATGAGGCATGGTTGATTGACTCAGGTGCATCCTTTCACTTCACTCCCCATAGAGAGTGGTTTTGTGAGTATGAGAAATATGATGGTGGTGATGTCTTATAAGGGGGTGATAGGAAGGCTAGAATCATTGGCCACAGAAAAGTCAAGTTAAAGGTGCAAGGTGGAAGGATTAGAACACTTCCGAGTGCTCTGCATTTTCCTGCATTCACCAAAAATCTAATTTATGTAATCAAGCTAGATGATGAAGGTGTAAAAAGAGTGTTCAAGAAATATACCCGCAAGTTGGTTCAAGGAGCACTGGTATTGATGTGGGGATTTTGGATTGGAACTTTGTACAAGCTTCAAGGTAGCATTGTTATTATAGGGTGAAATAGTTTTGCGGTTCCTGAAAGTGGAGCATAAAATCTAGTAGTCTCTAGAGAAAATACCATGCTATGTTATCAAAGGCTTGGACATATTGGAGAGAAGGGCTTTCGAATACTTCATGGTAATGGTATGGTAGAAGGTATGTCTAATAGCTCTATGGATTTTGATTTCTATGAAAATTGTGTATATGGGAAGTAGAATCGGGTGAGTTTCCCGTCTAGTGGTAAGTGGGAGAAGCTATATTAGAGCTTGTGCACAGTGATTTGTTTTGACCTGTGTCGGTTCTATCACTGGGAAATTCTATGTACTATGTATCGTTTATAGATGAATTCGCAAGGAATACATGGATATATTTCCTTGGGAAGAAATATGAAGTCTTTGACAAGTTTAAAGAATTTAAGGCTCTGGTGAAAAAGAGGACAGAGAAGAAGATAAAGGTGCTAAGGAAAAATAATGGTGGAGAGTTTTGCAAGAAGGAATTTGAAGATTTCTGTAAGAAATGTGGTATATCATGGAAGAAGACTACTCCATACACACCTGAACAAAATGGAGTTGCAGAAAGAATGAACAAGACGTTGATAGAAAGGGAAAGAAGCATGCTCAGTGGTGCCGGGTTAGGACAAGAATTTTGGGCAGAGGCGATGGAGACTACATGTTACCTGGTCAACAGATCACCTTCATCAACGTTGGAGGATAAGATTCTGTAAGAGTTATGGACTGGTAATAAACCTTCTCTTTCACATCTAAGGGTATTTGGATGTGATGCATATGTACATGTTTCAAAGGTGAAAAGAAGAAAGTTGGATAGTAAATATAAAAAGTGCATCCTTATTGGATATAAGGATGGTTTAAAAGGTTATAAGGTTTGGAACCCAAAAACAAGGAAGGTTGTGTACAACCGAGATATGGTGTTTAGAGAGGTGAAAGATGTTATTAAACATGAAGTCCTACCAAAGGAACTTGAGAAGATAGAGTTTGAGCTAAAGGAGGAAGAATCAGAATCTACAGCACAAGAGGAATCAGAAGCTGAAGAACCACAAACTCCAGTTGTGAGAAGATCAGTTTGAGAAAGAAGGCATCCAGAAAGGTATAGCCCATCTGCTTTTTGTTCAAATTTTTCTCTATCTATTACTGATGATGATCCCGTAACTTTGAGGGAAGTAGTAGATTTAGAGGATGGAAAACTCTAGAAAGAGGTTGTGGTTGATGAAATGGAATCTTTGCATAAAAATGAGGATTGGGATCTAGTGGAGTTTCTGGTTGGAAGGAAACCCATTAGCAGCAAATGGGTGTTCAAGAAGAAGATGAATGCAGAAGGAAAGGTGGAGAAATACAAAGCTCGGTTGGTAGCAAAATGTTATTCCCAGGTGTTGGGAATTGATTTTGGTAATATTTTTTCTCCTGTTGCTTGTTGGGTTGTGTCATGCCCCCCCTCATGATCATCCTCATCATGTTGGTTCACTATTGTTGGCCCCTCTCTTAAGTCCCCCTGGCCTCCTTCATTTGTGAATAAAATTTCTTCTTCATCCTCTCTAGTTGCCGAACATAGATGCATTGGTGGACTACTATCTATACTTGACTGACTACTCATATTATTTCTGGACATCCTCCCAAAGACTTATGTACTCAATTGTATTAGAGTCTATCTCATCAACACCATTAGGTAGAATTTCCTCATGCACTTCTGAATGCTTGTTATCCTACAAGTCTCCTTGAATAATATCACACCACTGCTCACCATCCTGAAAATCAATAAACCCAACTATAGAAGACTCCCCATAATGTGAAGGAATCTCCTCTTGTTCTATCCTTGTTGACTCCTTCCTATCACCTAGACATGAATGTTTAAGTGCCCAAGGCCCTTTGTAGACAAATCATAGTCCTCTCCTTCTTAGTTCATTCTTGCTGTAGGTTTTACCACCTTTGTTCTTGCTTCTTCCATCAATCGTTTTAAGATCCTTTTTATTCAACACCCTTCTGAGCAATTTTATGTTTTGTATGACCAAGTCCTCGACTAGATCATAAGTGACTGGTGATGCAATTAGTTCCTTTCTCCAAATGGTCAATAATTTATATCTTAGTATTTTGTAGATGTCGGCATATCCTTCTAATAATAAGGACATAATCCTTTTCATGCTTATTTCGACACGTTTTGGATGGGATAATGTAGTGTCGATGTAAAAGTTCCGGAGAAACTAAAAGATTAAGTCGTCACTTTCCAAATTTAACTTAAAGGTGCCAATGTTGAAGTCTGCCATGAGTTCTAAAATGTTGCGTTTCTTCTGAAAGGTAGGATGCATCATGTTGTTTAACCCTTCAAGGGTTTCCACTATCAACTATAATATCTCCCTCATGAGATCATTATTGTAAGGCAGTACAGATGATGTTAAAGATATGATCCTGCTAAGAGAAGAGACAATCGTGAGCCTAAATTATTCACAAAGGATTCTCCCACAGATTGGTTTGTATCAATGCAAGCATGGATGGCCTACGAGCCCAACTAAGTTTCTTCCATTCTGGTTGCCCCAACCCGAACAAAAACATGTCTACTTCCTCCAACTTATGAAGGTATATGACTGATTCTTTTTGTTGCGATTCACATCCAAGTGCGAAGAGCTTAGCCCCTCTTCCTTGTAATTCCTTCACTTCCCATGGGTGCTTTTGTTGTAGAATGACATGGACTTTCTTTGAGAATGGTATGCTACTTTGAACATTATTTTGGTTTAAGGAAGTACTGGTGTGTAAAGGACCATATATTTTCACTAGTTCGTCAAGAAGTTTTTGGTTTTTTTCTAGGATCTCTTCAAGATGACCCATATTCTCACATACCAAAGCAAGAAAATATAGGGGGATTACATCAAAATTCTATCAATCATGCCTAAATAATTCACTTCAACAAATTTGGCCCAAATATACTATAGTCACCGACTTGAATGACTTTTCCACTTTTTTTCTTCTATTTGTTTTCCCAACAATCTTGGAAACTACTCCCTATAAAACTCCTACTTTATTTTCAATGAAAATACCATTATATAATAATAATTATTATTATTATTATTTTAACTATACAATCAAACCCTCTTTTTACCTTGCTTTCTCCTCTCTCTTTCTCTTTATTTTTTTTTTAATACTTATAACCCATGTAACAACCATGGTGAAAATTTCATGTAATAAAAGTTAATAAAGGAAAAATAAGACCACAGTTAAGGGACACTTATTCGAAGCTAAATGTTGGCAAAAGATATCCTAGTGGGCATCACTGGATGTGTTTTTGGCTAAGGAAATTGGCAAAGGCATTAAAAGGAAAAAAGACATTTTTGACACATTTATTTATGAAAATAAAGGAAATTAGGAGAAAAGTAAGGTGAAAGGTCACAGGTTGCATGTGAGGAGGAAAATGAAGGAAAATAGAGGCCTCATTAATAAAAAGGCTTCAGAGGATTAGTTGGTAACCTTTTTTAGTTCAAGTTTTGGAGCTCTCTCATTATTCTCTCTCTCTCACACTCTTGGTCACTTAGAGTTGTCTTGGAGCCCTCTAGCTTTGGATCAAGGAAGGAAAAGCAAGCAAAGGGAAAGGAAGGAAAATGAGGATCAATGAAGGAAGAGAAGGATCAAGCAACTTCAGTAGGAATACTTGTAGGTAGCATATTGCATGTGTGATTTCCTCACTAGATTTGACATGCATGGATTTGCATGTTGGTATATGGTTCTCTTGTTGTTGGTGGCATGGTTTTCTTGAGTTATGATAGTGGTTTTTAGCCTGGCCTTTCCTTCTTCCAAATTTCATCATATGTTGGCATGTTTATCACGGTTTTGAGCTTTTGTTTTCCAGATGGATTTCAGAATCTATTGCGGAGGTGGTCTCAAGGTTCATTCCCAAAGGCCTATGGATTACTTGACTAGTTTTGGTGGAATATATGGTAAATCCTGAGGGAGAAATCTCGATTTAGGGCCTAATGATCCAGGTTTAGATTGCAATAAATCCTAAGAGATTGGTCTCGATTTAGGGCCTGGTGATCCGGGATTGGATTACGGTAAAGCCTGAAGGATAAGGAAATGAAAAATTCCTCAAGGATAGTGATGGATTCCAAATGGCATTCCAAGTTCAGTTTGGTTGTGATCGGAGCACCGGTCTTGGTGTGATTAGGGTTTGGTGAGGGTGGAGGTGGTTTAACCTATGGATTTCCTTGGTTTTTTTTGGATTTGTTTACCCATGAGATCCCACATTCATGCTTGGAATATGGCATGGGTGTTACTGGCTGAAAGAAAGATTTGGTTTAGCCATGTCTACGGTCGGGTGGTATGTGGAAGTCACGAACCTGGTTAGAGTTTCTTATGATTAATGAAAGCTAAGTTTTCTTTCTTTTGCACTTGTTTATATGTGGATTTAATGGTTGTTTTATCTCTATTATTTACATGGTTTTATGTTCGTTATAAGCTTGGTTAATTGACTATTGCATGTCATGGTTATCTTAATCATTTACTTGTGATTGTTAAATTGATGGATGCAAGACCTAGTTGAAGTTATAATAGTTAAATCGAGAAGGTGGTGATGTTTCTTTTTATGTTTCGTAAGATTTTTCAGTCATTCATGCTTTGTCTTGTATCCTAGACTTGTAGGTTGCATTGACGCCAAGTGTTTAACAAAATTTCAGCCCCGGTTGGGGATGGTCAGGCCTAGTCCTAAGTTTTGTTTTTGGTTTAATAGTCTTGTCATCATGTCTTTGATGGATTCTGAAAGTTATAACAAGTTCTGGGCAGTGGCCAAAATTTTGGGCTAGAAAAGTGCCTTGAATTCTGTAAACGCTAACACAAGTATGTTGGGAAAAGTCCTTGGACACTGGCTTGCAGGCATGTGAGAGCATCCAAAGGTCCCTAGACATTGTCATGCCTATAGCATGAGAGAGTTCAGAGGTCAAGAGGCATAAAATATTAGTGAGACCCAAGGGCAGGATGTCTAAGTGGATGAGATGTCTCCTGGGGTTGTTTCTGCTGATGTGTAAGGCCAGGTTGATGTGTTTCGTCAATTTCATTTCCTTAAAGTCTCCAAGGAGGTTGAATCCCTTATAGTGGCCTCTCTCAGCACATGTTCACCCTAGTTGGCCAGTTATTTTGGTAGATGTGGGAGGAGGGTGGTTACATATTGGTATCAGAGCATGGTTGCACTCTCCTTAGGTGAATGTGTTTTTCATGCATTCATGTCGGTTGTACATGTGTCAATCATCCTTGTGTTCTATGTGCTTGTTGCATATGCATGGTATTAGCCACAGTAGTAGTGATGTCACCATGGGGATAAGGATGGCGTTGTGTGAAGCGTGTTGTCATGAGTGTATGACTGGTTACATGTTGTTATATGTCGCTTACATGTGTCATTTTGTATGCTTGGTTACATTCTCATATGTTTGGTTACATTCTTCCATGCCTGGCTACATGTATTATTCTTGTAGGTTTGGTTACAAGTATTGTCGTTCATGCTGGATCATATATGTTCATACATGTGTGTGGTCGATTACGCTTTGCTTATGCATGTTAATGTTTGCATGTGGTCAAGTATATTTTTGTGTTATGGTTGTTGTTTTCATGCATGTAGTAATGGTATGTGTGTAGTTGATATGGTCATGCATTGATGACTGGACTCTAGCTAGACTGATGATTACATGGTTATGTGCTTATGTATCATATGTATATATGTTATACATGTATCATGCTGATTTGATGATCATGCAGATGAGATATCCTCCCCGAACTATGCTAAGGTACGTTGGTTTATTATGATTTGGTTTAGCTGACATAGTATGCCTTGCAAGAAAGAGATCAAATGGCTAAAAAGATGGTAGACTACAAAGACTCTCCCTATGAATAGAATGAGCAGTGTGGTGTTGGGATATTTTCTGATTTTGCAAATACATTGAGAAGCTTGGAGGAAGAAATAATGAGTTGTAAGGCAAACAATGACAAAATCATGTAGGCACAAGAGAAACAAGCAGAGGTTAATGCAATACTACTTCAGAGTTTGTCAGAATTGCAGGGACATGGACCTCTTCGAATCAACCATGAGCAGGAGGACAAAACTAATGGGGCATATGGTAGAAGATCTTATGGTGGTCACAGGTTGGATAGAGGTGACACGATCAGATATGGCAGGTTGTTGGACACTCTAAATAGGAGAGGTGATGGACACAAGTACTATTATAGTTCTAGTTCTGACAGGCAACATGATCGTCACCATTATCATCCTTACAGGAGGAATGATAGGGGATACTTACTGGATGAGTTTAAGAAAGAAAATCCACCTACCTTTGATGGAGAGATTAAGAAAGCATATATTCCTAAAACATATTTCTACACACATGAAGGACATTATGAGTTCCTAGTGATGCCTCTTGGTCTTGGCAATGCACCTTCCACTTTTCAAAGCCTCGTGAATGGTATCTTTCAACCCCTTTTGCGCCATTTTTTTCTTTTCTTATTTGATGATAACTTAAACTACAATAAAACTTAGGAGGCACATGTGACACAAGTGGATTAGATCTTATATAGCCTTTGCAGATCACCCACTATCTATTCAACATTACAAATGTTCTTTTGGTGCCTCATAAGTGAGATATTTGTCACACATTGTTAATTAGGTGGAGTATGTATTGATCTTAAGAAAATCAAGGTAATGAAATTTTGGCCTCACAAAAATAATCTCAAAATTTTGTGTGGATTCCTTAGCCTCATGAGTAATTACAATAATTTTGTGCAAAACTATGGTAAACTTGTAATTTCTCTCACCATCTTATGGAAGAAAAACACCTTTATATGGAATAGTTCTATTGAACAAGATTTTCATGGTTTAAAAGAAGATATGTGCACTACTCTTTTCCTAACTGTGCCAAATTTTAACAATACTTTCATCTCAGAATGTGATACATCAATAAAATGTATTGGGGAAATGTTAATGTAAGAGCGACACCCCTTGGTCTTCACTAGTTAAAAATTGTGTGATAGAAACTTGAGCAAATCAACCCATGGAAAGAAAATGATTAATATATTCATGTAGTTAATATGTGGCATTGTTACCTAATTGAGAATCATTTCCAATTTGACAATACTTCATAGAATGTCCACGGGTCTTGGATAGATGGAGATCGAGTGCGTTGTTAAGGAACTCCTATATGTTAATTTACCAGTTCAATTCCCCGCCCTATTCGGGTGTTATTCTTGGACATGACCATGATGTAGCCTCACCAATGCCAAACCTACAAAAAACATGGTTCTTCTTATAATAGAGTTTGTCCTCACTTGATCTAGGTGGATATTGGTGGCCACCCGCCAATTCCACTTGGAACCCCACCATTTCTTGTTTCAGTTTTTCAGTTTCCTTAATTGTAGCACAGTTTACTATTTTTAGCAGTTTTTTTGGTCCTAAACTTCTGGAGCCGTTTTGAGGACCTAAACAATGTTCTTTTGTAAATCTACCACCAACGATTTTCCATTTAAAATCATCTTTTCCGTCATAATCCTCAGAGAGATCTTTCCAACGGGTTATCATGCGCGTCAAACGGAAATAATATGACCAAGTCGTGACCCCGGGAAGTTGGTTGTCCAAGTCACCCCGACGGGGCCTATAAAATCTTGGTGTTACATCTCCTTGGGTTAGGGTTTTGGTTGTTTAGGGTTTTCTCTTATTGTTCAATAATAAAAAGGCCCTTGAGCCTCATTGTAAGGCAATTCAGAGGCATGTCGCTGCCACATCTCTTCTCAGAGATAAGCTACCATCGCCTGAGCTAGTTTATTTCCATTTCTGTTTGTAAGCATATTTCAGTATTCTCCATTAATGAAATGAAGTATTATTTCTATTGTATATCTGTATTTGTGTTTATTTCTATACTTTATTCTGTTCCTGTTTAAATCTGGATCATCACTAGGGCAACAAAAGTGGGTCACCAAAATGTTAAACCATGATTATGAGATCATCTACAAGAAGGGAAAGGAGATTGCAATGGATAATGATCTATCTCAGAAGTATGAGGAGGAAGGTTCCCTATTACATTTATCCATCTTTATCCTTAGTAGTTCCCAATTGGATAGAGAAGGTATGTCAGGAATAGTTGGTAGATTCCAAAACTATTCAACTTCTCACTTAGCTCCAAGATGACCCACATACACATTAGGGATACACTTGAAGAAATGATGCATTATAGTATAAAGGGTGCATCTCTTTTGTACAATTTTTTCCACTTAAATCAAGAGCCTTAACTAACTTACCTTTCCCACAGTGCATCACTTAAGGTTTAAAAATAAATATGAATGGATAAGTATTATTTATTATGTGAATACATGAAGAAATACATGTGCACTAAATTTTTGGTAGAATGTGACATGTGCCAAAGGAATAGGGGTGAAATGGTGAAGACTCTAAGAGAATTACAACATTTACCAATCCCGATAATAATATGGATTGCCATTTCTTTCCATTTTATTATTGGTTTACCTAAATTAGGAAACAAATTAGTCATTATGATGGTTGTTGACCACCTTTCCAAGCATGTTCAATTTTGTGCCTTATAACACCGCTTTAAGGCCTCTATAGTTGTACAAGTCTTCATGGAAGATGTTGTTAACTCCATGGCATGTGTAATTGAAGTCATGAATCATGATCCTACATTCACCCAAAATTTCTAGTGGAAGTTGTTTAAATTACAAGGTACTTAATTGAAAATGAGCATGGCATATCATCCCTAAGCATATGGTTAGATGAAAGATGTCAATAAGTGTCTAGAAACTTATTTTTGTCATTTTGTTTTCAGAAAATAAGGCATAGTGGGTTCAATTACTACCAATTGTAGAATAGTTGTAAAGTACAACCTATCATGGTGCTACCAAAACGTCACCCTCTGAGATGGCCTATGGAAAAAAGATCCCATCAAAAATATTTTACTTACTATTCACACCAAGGTTCAATCTGTGGACAAAACCATGAATTCCCATCTTGAAATTCTCTATGGACTTAAGGACAAGTTGGTGTTGGCTCAAAATAAAATCAACCAACAAATTGATCAACATTGAACTAAGCACCATTTTGAACAAGGGGTTCAAATGTTCCTTCATCTCCAACCTGATAAGAAGACATGCTTAAGGAGAAAACCAACCAAAGGTTCACATATGAGTTTTATGGACCCTTCCATTAATCAAATTTATTAGAGATCCACTCTAAGATCCACCCAATATTTCAAATATTGGAGATCCCTTGAAGAAAATAGTAGGGTAAAATTGTTGAGTTCACATGATTCTCCTCAAAGCAATTGATAAGGGTTCCACTTGGTTGTAACTGGAGGTAGTTTTAAACAAAATAAAGTTGTCTATGTCATTCCACTATACATGAAGTCCTAAGTCATCGAAATTGGTGAACTTGAAGCTTCAAGTTTAAAGTTCGTCATACTTCAACATAATTTGAACATATTTGTTCTTGTACATGAAATTTTAAATAGAATTGAATGTGGACTAAAAAATGAACCAATTTACCATATTTATATATTTTCTATATCATATTTTTTTAATTTCTTTTATTTATTTATATTGAATTAATTTTATTATATAATTAAAAAAAATTAAAGGTTGTTGAATCTAATGCTGAATTTTATGAACAAAATTTAGATTGTAGAATTTTAATCTCATCGAACTCGCAAACGAAATCAAACCAGGTGACTAAGATGAAGTCTTGATCTAGTGGAAGGATATGTAGCATAAATACACACATAGGAGCTATCCACAATCCTACAACAATTCAACATCTCCAATATTTTGGAAAACACTACTTTTAAAGGAGGTGGCATGTTAGGGTAAGGGAATAAGTTGTTAATGTATAGTAGTTTCCATCTTTATTAAATAATGTCTATTGGTAGTTAGAGTGTGTAATCAATAGATGTAACTTATCCTCATTAAATAAAGTTCACTAGGTAGTTGATGTAGCCTCATTAATGAAGTTACAATAGGAGATTAGGATTTTGGATAGCTAGAAACTATTTATAATTATAGAATCTATGTAATTAGGTGCCCTTGTTTAGTTCCATCAACTTTAAATTGCTTTTTATTTTGGTTCAAAGCTAATATATTTGGATTCTACACTTCGTCTAGTTTTTAACTCCTTAACACTTATTCTCAAATCTCACAATTCATTGCACATGACCAGTGTTATAAGCCTATTTTCCACTCCATTATAGTGAGAGAAACCCAATTTCAACTTACCTCAGTTATTGGCTAGTGCTTCCCCCTTTCCTCTTGGTGAGATTATATAGGTTCATTCTATCCTTTGGGAGAATGTGTTTAGACACCTAGGGGCTTGAGAAGTTAGGAAACATCTACAATAATGCAACCCTAGCGAACTCATACACAAATGGGTCAAGTTGATCTCCTTGGGAATGATAAACTATAGAAACCTTTTTCTCAATTATCTCAATTATGAAATAATTATTATTTCATAATTATAAAACCGTGACAAAATAATTATGAGAAATAACTCAATCATGCAATTCCACCCTTTTAACATGGAATAAATATCACATAAATAAAATAAAATATGAAAGAGGATGCATTCTAGCCAACAACTAAGGTAAGTTGAACTTGGGTTTCTCTTAGTATAATGGAGTGGAAAATACGGTTATAATAGATATATTCTCTCAAAAGATAGAATGAACATATATAATCTCATCAAGGGGTTTGAGAAGTAGGCAAACTTCTATAATAATTGACCTCTATCGAACTCATACACAAGTGGGTTAAGTTGATCTCCTTGGGAATGACAAAATTTAGAAACCTTTTTCTCAATTATGAGATTTTTCTCAATTATCTCAATTACGAAATAATTATTATCTCATAATTATAGAATTGTGACAAAATAATTATGAGAAATAAATCAATCATGTAATTCCACCCTTTTAACATGGAATAAATCTCACATAAGTGTTGGGTCCTTCATTTTGAGTTTCTGTGGGAAGAAAAGACATGAACAGGTGGCGAGGGCGACCAGTCGAGTTGCGGAGCTGATAACCAAGGGGGGGAACAGGAACCAGGAGTGGTCCAGTAGTTGCAGGAAGGTGGTGGTGGAGAGCAAGAGTAGCCGAGAAAGTAGAGAGAAAATGAAACCAAGTCAGAGTCAACTGAGCAGGAAATAAGTGGAACTGGCAGTCTAGGTGCGGAGTAGGGGATAAAAGGTAGAAGAAAGGATGGGAAAGGGTTCGTGATTACTAGTTGTTGATGAACCAAGTGAGTCAAGGATCAGTGCAGCCTTCTATTGTAGCGGCTAAAACCACCCTCCAAAATTTTTTGTTAGCTTCATTTTGGAGCTTCCCTGTTGGGTGTGGAGCCTGATTATCTTCTGTATTCAAAGGTATCGCTGCATTGGACCCCAGTTCAAAATGGGGCGACAACGCTGCCCATAAAATATTCTCTGCAGGGGGGTCTAGGGGGGGGGGGGGGGCTGCGACCGTTCGAGAGGCCCCCCCTGGGGGAAGATTGGGGGCAGCACCCCCGAAGCTAAGAACAGATGTAAAATTGCCTTGTAAAAGTATAGTAATTTCTAGTCAATCTGGGTTATTCATTAAGCAGAGATCTGACGTTAAAAGTTATGTTTAATTTATGGTTTTTGGCCCTATAAGGAAACACATCACTATATATGAGGGAATTGTATTGCGTCTATGTAGATCTGTATTCTGAGTGAGGAAGAGAGAGGAGATTGAGAGAGAAGAGGGAGTTACAATGGATCTGTTGTAGGTTGTATCTCTTCAGTTTTCTGGATAATATAAAAAGAAGGACTGGTTGTTTCTCTGTGGATGTAGCCCAAACTGGGTGAACCACATATATCTGTGTCTCTCTTGTTTTATGCATTTTCTGTGTTTATATTTCTGCAATATTTTATGTCTTCCATTGCTCTATAATATATAATTTTCTAACACTCCCTTCCAACCTTTGTAGTAGCTTTCCTTTCTTCTTCAAGTTCACAAGATTCTGTGTTTTTCATGCACAAAGGCAGCCTATCGATCATAGCTTGATCCATTCCCATCACATGTTGTTCACCCTGACTTGGTCCAAATGCAGGCTGAGCAACTTCCCCAAGAAAATTGTGCATTTCTGGAGGGAAACCAACCTTCTCTCCAGAAATTGCATAATCCTGTCGGGTAGCCTATTGGGCTCCAAGATTGCACAATTCTTCTAGTCAACACTCACAACAAGAATTGCATAATTTTCCCTAGCAGGACTACTCAGCCCAGAATTTGCGCAAATCTGGGCAGCAATCAGTTGCTCTGCCTAGAAATTACGCAAATCTCATGGGCAGTCAACCCAGCTCCCAGCCAGAAATGTGCATTTCCTTCAAGCAGTCGAGCAGTCTCTTGCATGTGCATCTAAGTTGGCCAGTTCCCTCTAGGACTGAGCAAAACTGACTTGCATGCATAGGCTACTTCTCCTAAGGCAGCATGCAAAGGCATCCCTTGTTTAAGGGATCTATGTTAGTAGTTGGAGGTTACATGCAAGCATTATTTCAAAAACCTCAACCAGATGCTGTAGAGCTCATTCCTCACATCAACCTTGCAGCTTTGACATCCCACATCACATCTAGGAGCAGTCGGCACATTCAGCTCAATTGTTTTGGGGTAAGCACGCTTCCCATTCCTTGTGTTGCATTTCTGTAGCTTTTTGTGTTGTCCCTTGTATAAGTATTGTTTGCTTGATTTATTTGAGTTCTTACTGTCATTTACATGTATATTAACTTGTCCTAGCACCGTTGCAATTTTCATTAGCATCTCACTGTTGTCGCATGCATGGACCTGTTTTTCATGAATGGTCGCCGATTCGGCGAGTTGCCTCACCCACATGCATGTTGTTCCATGTTCTAAATCTATAATTGACCATTTACATGCATGATCGTTCACTTATGCTTACACTCAAAATCAACATGCATTCTCACTCACATTCACATTCAGTGGCCCGTCGACGAGTCTTTCCAACCTCGGCCCAAACTCTGCCTCACTAAGAGCCTCACTAAGACAACATTGCAAATCCTGAGAGGGAAGGCTCTGCCTTCCTCCCTAGAAATGCACATTTCTACCCAGCAGTTGTTCCCCAGGCCTGCTTTGCACAATCCTGAGGGACAATGACTGTTGGCCAAGAAAATTACACAATGCAGTCACTAATCTTGTAGCCATTACCAGCTGAGATTGTGCATTATGCAATCCCTGCAGTTAGCAGCTAGACTAGACTATGCATTGTGCAGTTCCAGAAGTCAGTTAGTCTCCCAACAGCCCAGATTATGCCTTGCACAGTCTTGGTAGTCGGTCTCTCGACCTCCCGGCCGAAATTGCACAACCTTCATGATCAATCACACAAGTATGTTGCAAGTCAGTTCTCAAGTTCATTTTGGTTTTCGATTGATATATTTCTTGCCATAAGTGTTGCCATGTCCCCATGTATTGCAAGTGCTCATCTTCTTCTCAGCAGTGTGGGTACAATGGTTTCCAAGAGACCAGAGTCAAAGAAACCATTCAGAGCACACTTGGAGATGCATTCGATCAAGTGTCTATGAGCTCGCCTACTCATGAAGACATCAAGTTGTTCATAGACAAGGATATCAAGTTATGATAGCAGCAACATCACTGCGAGTAGCATCATGAATAGAAGCTGAAGGAAGCATATCGAATGTAGCAAACACAGCGAATGTAGTGAACGTAACGAATGCAAGAGGAAGGTTGTTGCAAACACAAAGGTGGGACAAAGTTGCAAGATCAAGCAAATCCACTGATAACGAAAGCAACTTTGGAGACTTAGGCTATGAGGTGAAGGTGTGACATGAAGGTCACATGAAGACAGCAAATGAAACAAAGAAGGAGTTGCATATGCTTAGGCAACAACTCAAGGAAGAACATGAAGCTGCATAGATAGACAAATGAGTTGTACTAGGATCAGGAACATTAGTGGGCGCAACATACACTCACGGATGAAACCGTGCCCATACAAATTAAAGATCCATCCCAACTGCTAGCACAGAGCAGACATGGTGAGCAGTGTTTTTGATCACATGCAATGGATTCAACAGCATGCATGTCATTGTGTGCATGCATGCAATCCAACCCATTCAACACACTCACCAAGGCGAAGACAAGAAGTAATTCCACTTGGAGTTTAACATGTACTTCGGCAAGTTGATGTGCATGCCCACCAACACACACTTGAAGATCAGCAAGGACACTATACATCAGTGTGTTTCTGGTTCAGTTGCACCCAAGAATACCATGCACATGTTAGCAGGCGAGTTGGATGAAGGGGCCAAACCAATGCACCGTTGCAATAGAGGCAAGAGTTTGCTTCAACAAGATGTCACTATGAGGTGCATGCACACCATCATGGATGACCAAGCTTGGCATCAACTCACCACCTTCACCATCACAAGAATATCAAAGAGTTGGTCTCATCACAGCAGACCGAGTGTTAGTGATGTCTTGCATGGCTTGCTCAAGCCATGTTGTCTCACATGCGTACATGTGCATTGTAATGTTGAATCATGTCAAGTGTAAGTCAAGTGTCAATAGTTGGATGTAATAGTCATAGAGTAGGTGAAGAGTCATGAGGGTAGTTGAACTGACACAAAGGGGAATGTTAAGGGTCACCCCACCCTTTGCTATAAATAGCCCCTCATAACTCATTGTAAGGGCTTTTGGTTAGCCAAGCTTCTACTAATACTATCTTGAGAAAGCTTGGACAGTATTGTAACGTTCCTTGGCTTCTCCACTGCACAAAGCTAATACATCTCTTTGGAGGAGCAGGCAAATGTGGCTGTAACGTTTCACTTTTGGGGCTAGTAGGTTTACATGGATGTATTGTATGATTGGAACTTACACTTCTTTATATAATAGGAGCCAGCACATTTTCATGCATATGTTTTTATTGTAGTTGGACTTCTCCAGTTGCTTTAATGATGTATGTTGTTTAACTTACGTATTTGTGTACGAACTACTTTGTATGCAATTATATGAATCTTGTTGTAGATGTGTTGTTGGTTTAACCATCACTTCGGATTGTTGACTGATATGCTTTCCAGCTTGTGATGGATCTTTGCTCGTGTATTCCCTTCCCAGCTGAGTACTGATACAGGTTTTCAAGGGGTGCACTCATCCCAACCCCTATCTATTAGAACCTTTCATTCACCTTCCTTGACTCACTGCAATAGTCACTGTAGAAAATCTGAGAAGAACCAATGGCACAATACACATGAAAATACTTTGGGGAAAGCCTCAACTAAAAACCCCACACTATTGTATTATCATACATGGTGGAAATACATAGGAATTATACAAAGCCTTAGCTCTCACAGCTAGCCAGCTCTTAGTACAATCCTCACATATGCTCACAGGAAATCTTGGCTTCTCTCCAGCCTTCCTCTCTACCCTCCAAGCTCCTATTTCCTTGTTCTATTCCTTGTGGATGATTCCCTGTTACCAAGTAGATGATCTCTCCTCCAAAACTACGCAATCCTCAAGGATTAAATCCTTGACTACATGCATGAGTTTTCTCCATGAGAAAACACATGAAACTGATAGTACACTGTCCTTGACATTAATCTCAATTGGGTCTTTCTCATAATAGACATGCATGAGTTTCTGATGAGGGAATCCTCAGTTAACTGGAGTAGCACTAGTTGAGTGCATTAATGCATCAACTAACTTTTGACTCACTATTAGTTCCTCAAACAGTTTGGAACTAATTTAATTGGAATTAACTCAATAAACTGAGTTAACTAATTACAACTCAAATATAACTCAATCTTATCTCCTTAATTTAAGGGATAACTCTTGCATGACTTCAAAAAGACTTCTAACTTGAATTTCTCCAACTAATTAATTTAAAATAAATTAATTAATTATTTCCAAGTAGCTGTTAAGACTAAATTCAATTTTAATTCACAATTTAATTTAAGGGAAAATCAAATTGGAATATTCTTGTTGCCATATTTCAACACTCCCTCTCAACAAGAAAGGGATTATCTGCCACCCTGATCCTATCTTTATGGAACTCGAATTTACACTTTGACAATGTCTTTGTCAAAATGTCAGCATCTTGCTCCTCTATCGAAATATACTGCAGCAACATGATCCTCTCAACCTATGAAAAGCCACAAGAAGCAAATCTTGCCTTATGCTTCTTCACACTACCATCAGTAGCTTGCTTTACCTTGTAAAGCCAATGGGAACTCACAACTAACTTGTTCTCCGGTCCCAGAACCATGTCCCAAACACTATTACGAACTATGGAGTCATACTCCTCCACCATAGGATCAACCCAAATCAGTTGCTGCATTGCTTCCTCAAAGGAAGATGGCTCGGTCTCAACACATTCCCCAACAAGGGCCATGTATCCAGTGTACCTCTCAGGCGACCTCCTCTATTTGCGCTAAGAAAATGGTTCTCCCACATTCTCTCTCGCATCCTTGAACAATCTATCATCTTCTCTTGTGCATTTCTATCCATCTCTGGAAGAGTCTTCTTGAGTGAATGTCTCCACTCCTAGAACCTCTGCATGCGGCTACTCCACATTAGTTTGAGGCTCCTCCTCCTTAGGAACCAACAGTTCCTCCACATCCTATAGTTGGAGCTCCCTCTCAAGGGAAACTCGCATGGCCTTCTGCTCATCAAACTTGAGATCTTTGCAAACCACTATCCTTCGACTGGTAGGAAAGTACACACAATAGTTGTGAGGTGTATCAGTGTACCCCACAAATATCCCCAACTCTACTGTTGGTTCAAACTTCTTCTGTGCATCCTTTGTCACATGGAAATATACCGATGAGCCAAAGATCCTGAAGTGACCCACATCTGGTCTCTTAACAAAGAAAGCTTCCTCTGGTGACTTCATCCCAAGTATGCAATGCGGGCTTCTATTTTGCAAATAGACCGATGTGTTGCATGCCTCAGCCCACAAGTGAAGTGGTAGGCCTTGGTCATGCAACATTGCCTGTGCTACCCCTACAATAGTTCCATTATTCCTCTCGGCCACCCCATTCTGTTGTAGGTTATGAGGTGTCATCAACTCTCATTTAATTCCTTCCGATGCACAAAAGTCCTTAAACTCTTGAGAGATATATTCTCCACCATTGTCGCTTCTCAAGGTCTTGATCGTCTTCCCTGACTCTTTCTCGACCAAATATTTGAACTCACAAAACTTTGTGAAAGTTTGTTCCTTCTTTTGCTTGAAATAAATCCAACATTTATGAGAATAGTCATCAATTAAAATCACATAATACCTTTGCTTCAATGTGGATGCCGTAAAGAATGGTCCACGCAAATCAGTATGAACTCGCTCTAAGATAGCCTCTGCTCGACTATCTCGATCATGAAAGGAAGACTTGGTGTACTTTACCAAGGTACAACCTTTACATGTGTCAACTTGCTCAAGTTTACCTTTAGGAAGTGTTGTAGATATCTGTTGCATTATCTTCAAAGCCTCATGATGCAAATGGCCCAACCACCTGGGCCACAACTCACCAATGTCTTGGCTTTGCACCAATTTTTCTTTCATACTTAATGCTACACAATCATCTACCTTTAGTTTATAGAGATTCTTCACCCGAATCCCTATCCTCTAGGTCTGACCCATGTCTATGTGTCTTAGGAACGCCTTTCCTTTACAAAAGACAACATCATAGCCTTTGTCCTCCAACATCACGACCGATACCAAGTTCTTCTCCAGTCTAAGGACATACATCAGATCTGTCAAGGTGAGAGGAGCTCCATGCTCCCTCTTAAAAGAAACCGTGTCCACTCCTGAAACACTATACCTTCCATCGTCACCCATCTCTATACACAAATTGAGGTCTTTCTCCTCCAAGGTACTGAATAAATTTTTATCACTGGTCATGTCGAATGAGGCTCCACTATCAAGATACCAGACACAACCCATCATCGATGACACCATGCATGCAATGAGGGTAAAGTCCATTTCGAACTAAGAGGCTAATGCCTCACCTTCCGATCCTTCTGAGGATCCCTTCTTGGACTTCTTCGATGGGGAATTAGTTGCATAATGTCCCATCTTGTGACAATTTTAGTATCTTACTTTAGACATGTCACCCTTCTTCCCTCCATGAGAAGAATTCAATTTGGAATGGGAAGCCTTCCCTTTCCCTTTCCTTGCCTTACTTGCTAAGGCCAAATTTTCTTCATCATCATTCTTGGATGAAGAACCATCTCATGTGCTCCTCCTGGTCTCCTCCTGCATAAGATCCGACCACAGTCGTTTCCAATCTGGCAGTTTCTCCCTTCCATTCACAGAGTCCTGCTAGCTATTCCAACTCTTTGGAAGGCCAGGGAGATCGAGGCTCACCATATCACCATCGACAGTAGTTATTCCCACACTGCCAAGCTCATCTCTACAGGTGGTGAGCTTGCTCAGATATGTGGAAATAGTATCGCCCTTCTCCATCTTGATTCTCAAATCCTTGAGAGCCAATTTCCTCTGGTCGCTACTGTTCTAGTAGAGGTCCTTCAATGTCTTCCACATTGAAAATGAAGTATCCTTCCCATGGAGACTCGAGACAATATGGTCTTGAACTCCCTCAAGGATGATCCATCTCGCCTTCACCACACACTTCTTCCACTCAGCCAACTCTTGTGCATTAGTTGAAGCTGGCTTTGGGATTTCTTGATCAATGAATTCCTTCAAGCCATTGTCTTCTAATACAGCCTCCATTCTATCTTTCCATGCTATGTAATTCGAGATACCTTCTAAGACATACTCGAGTCTCAAGCCATAGAAAGCCATTGGCCAACCTTGAAGTATGATATGAATTCAATTTTCACCTACAACCCCGAACTTCAAACTTCAAATTCTCTTCTCAGTATACTGTTCATAGCTCCAATACCATGTAGAAAATTTCTACAAATCCATCTCTGATACCATGTAGAAAATTTCTACAAATCTAGCTCTGATACCATGTAGAAAATCTATTGGTAGATTAACCTGATAATGCAATATAAATCAAAGCAAAATACTATAACCTACTTCTACTATCAATTTGCGGAAGCTTAAAGATCAAGCTGAAAAATATAACCAAAAGAAGAAGAATCAATGGCACAATACACATGAAAATACTTTGGGGAAAGCCTTAGCTAAAAACCCCACACTATTGTATTATCATACATGTTGGAAATACATAGGAATTATACAAATCCTTAGCTTTCATAGCTAGCCAGCTCTCAGTACAATCCTCATAGATGCTCACAAGCAATCTGCGCTGCTCTCCAGCCTTCCTCTCTGCCCTCCAAGATCCTATTTCCTTGAGTTGTTCCTTGTGGATGATTCTCTGTTACCAAGTGGATGATCTCTCCTCCAAAACTGTGTAATCCTCAAGGATTAAATCCTTGACTGCATGCATGAGTTTTCTCCATGAGAAAACACATGAAAATGATAGTACAATGTCCTTGACATTAATCTCAACTAGATCTTTCTCAAAATAGACATGCATGAGTTTCTAATGAGGGAATCTTCAGTTAACTGGAGTAGCACTAGTTGAGAGAATTAATGCATCAACTGACTGTTAACTCACTATTAGTTCCTCAAACAGTTTGGAACTAATTTAATTGGACTTAACTCAGTAAACTGAGTTAACTAATTACAACTCAAATATAACTCAATCTTATCTCCTTAATTTAAGGGATAACTCTTGCATGACTTTGGAAAGACTTCTAACTTGAATTTCTCCAACTAATTAATTTAAAGTAAATTAATTAATCATTTCCAAGTAGCTGTTAAGGATAAATTCGATTTTAATTCACAATTTAATTCAAGGACAAATTAAATTGGAATATTCTTGTTGCCATATTTCAATAGTCACACCCTTGTTATTGACAGAGTTATCTTACTTGCCTCTGTGCGACATCACGGTCAAGGCATTACCTTACGACCTACTGCTGGGACTCCTACACCAAACGGTCTGAGGTCTAATTGGGACTTCTTACTAGGGAGATCCCCTTACATGTTGGTGGGTCCAGCACCATCAACATTTATGGCGCTAGAAGGAGGGCCAAATGACAAGATGTGTCCTCTCATATAGTTTTGAACATTTGCATACCTTTCATGGATTCTTTCACTCTTCTCCCCCTGCGATGTTTTTCGAATCGTGAAGATGTCTCCATCACAGGAAAGTTTTTCGATCTCTTGTCCACTTTCACATATGATGGTGAAGGCGAAGTGGCCTAGCCTGAGTACTTACATGACTTTCTTTCCATGCTTCATGAGGAAGATGATTTTTCTGACGAATAGGCCGGTTTGCTACTTGTATACACACTTTGTGAATCTCCATTTCGTTGGCTGCTCAACCTACTGGCTGACAGTGTGCACTCATTTGAGCACTTATGTGATCTCATTGAAGACACATTCTATCATTTTGATTCAGACCATCTTGACTAGAAACTGTTACAACAACAGAGCGCGCTCCGCATGAATCAATTATTGATTTTTGGCAGGGCTTCCATGACTTGCATTTTCAAGCTCCAAGGAGCCAGATGAAATTTGCTTATCTTTGGGACCATTCGAGTATTGCCTTAAGAAATCTTCCCATACCAAGAGGAAGTTTGAGATCAAGCCTCGCTCAACATTCTTCATTGATGGAGCTGCGCAATCTCATGTGGATGTGGGTACTGTCTCGACTGATTGTTCGCCTCCCTCTCATTCAACAATTCCACCACTGCCAAGTGATGTTGAAGATCATGCTCACAAACCTATTCATTGTTCACATTCTCCTAACATCACTTCACTCAATTTTCGTGCACATTTGGTTGTGAGTCCTTTGAGTTCTCATATGCATTCTTTTCTACAACCTCTGTCTTTGCACTTGGGTGTTCCTTCGGATGATGATGTCTTGTGTTCGTCCATTCCAGACTCTTCACTTGTTGTGAATGAGGAACAACCCATTGATAGAGTTGGTGTTGCACAACCAACATGCGTTTTCATTCATGAAGAGTATGAGTGGGAGCTTGAGCATCAACACTCGACGAATGATGACTCCCTTTCATTCGAGCCCCCTTCATTTTTCCTAACATCTTTGGTGAACTTGCCATCCATGATTTTGCAAGCATGTCTTCATCCATGGATGCATATATTGTTGATAACTCATAGGACTCACCGGATGTTGGTCTATCATTCGACAACAGAAAGGATAAGCTATTCACTGAAAATCCACTTGATCTTTCATCTGTATTTTCCAGAAACACAGAGGATGAGTTTGTTCACTTTTCATCTACCCATCTATTTGATTTATCTGATCATGAGGATGCCAAAGAAATAATTGATTTTTTTGATCGTGGTAGTCGTGATCCATTTGTTTCCATTTTTTATCACGATCATGAATCTATCACAGTTGATCTTTTGAAGCCACTGGTTTATGATGATCTACTTGATGATGAAGTTGAAACACCCAAGATCATCGAGGCAGTTCAGCCCAAGCTAATGGTTATGTCAGGTCCTCACTCTCTTAGAGTTAGTCTCACTTCTGATCATGAAATTTTTCAATCACCCAAGGCTCCTCATCACTCATCTGTATGCATTGAAGATCCATCTCACACACAGATCACATCTCCTCCACTCTAACTGCACGATCCCATCGCTCGTGCATTGGAGGAATATTACATTGCAAGCACACGTGTACAACACAAGTTATCTTCACTTCTTTTGCTTGCTTGCATGTCTCAGTCAAAAGTGTGCTTATGCTTCAAAGCTACACATAGTGACACACAACACCATGATAAGTCCATAGACTACTCGTCATGCACTTGCACTGGCTTAGGTTATATGGGCACTGCCAAACATGAAGTGTGGTTGTCTTCATTATTATATCTTTCTTGTTTACTGGTTCATACAAATGGGTTACTCACAGACCAAGTCTTCACCAACATGGGTCAACCAATGCGCCAATGGCTCCATTGGAAATATCACTTCACATGATTAGGCCCATGCACTGTTAGTATAGTAGTAGTGTTTGCTTTCATTCAGTTTGCTTGCATGCTTGTTTGCTTATTCACATTGTTCACTTGATTGTTTGCTTACTTGCTTCACTTTCACTTTTGCTTCTGCTTTTTCTTTGATTTGATGTTTGTTAGTCCATTTGTTTCACTTGTAGGTTAGTTTTTCATGAAATCATGTATGACTCTTGAAATGACCAGGGTGAAGTATGAGAGAGCTTGTACGACTATCACTACTTGGTTATCTATCATCTTGCCTCTGTATGAAGAGATTTTTATTTTCATTCCATGATACGTCAAAGGAAAATACTTACTGTTCGAAGTGAACCTTGGTGAAAACACAATGCTTGCGCGCTAACTAGTGTTACCTTCTCTAGTCAGTTGTTTTTGGGTTAAACCTTGTCAGCTCAGTCAATTAGAGTAAGGTGAGGGGGAAAACCTTAACAGGCACATCAGAGATACAATAAACTACTTCTCTGTTGGAACAAACTCTTCTGCTCTCAATAATTCGGGATCCCTCTTCCACCTCTGAAATGAATAAGTGTTATCCACAGCGAAAAATGAAAAGATGAAAATTAAAAAAATTCAAAATTCAAAATGAATAAGGTGAAAGAAGAGAAAGGCTTTCTACGTAGGGAGGTGATTCAAGTAACTCAAATAGGGCACTAACTAGGCTCGCTGACAGTGGAGCCATTTTTGTGTTCCTATGCGACTCCACCGGGGTACTATCCAAGCCTGTTGGTAGTGGAGCAACACCAGAGATGAAACTAAGACTCTGACGACTATACTGCTTGTGCATCAATATACCCCTCAACCCCAATTGAAATAACTGTGTTTCCTTGGCTTGGAATGCGTGTCAATCAACCAAGAGCTTGGCAAATGTTACATCTTACATTTAGGTTAGTGTGAAACCAAGATGAGCTGAGAGCTGAACAATACTGCCAGAGGTGTTAGACTTGCTTTTCATGAGCAAGGTCCATTCAGAGAGTTGGAGTTCTCCCACTGCATTGCCAAGTGTTGTAGCGGCTACAACCACCCTCCAAAATTTTTCCTTGGCTCCATTTTGGAGACTCCCTTCCAACCTTTGCAGCAACGTGCCTTACTTCATCAAGTTCACAAGCTTCAGTGTCTTTCTTGCACAAAGGAAGCATGTCAATCACATCTTGATCCATTCCCCTCATAGGTTGTTCACCCGAAGATGGTCCAGCTACAGGTTGAGAAGCTTCCCCAAGGAATTTGTGCATTTCTGAAGGGCAACCAGCCTTCCCTCAAGAAATTGCACAATCCTGTCTGGCAGCCTGTTGGGCTCCAAGATTGCGCAATTCTACCAGTCAACAGTCCCAGTAGGAATCGCACAATTTTCCCCAGCAGGACTGACTAACTCATAATTTGTGCAAATATGGGCAACATTCAGCTGCTCTACCCAAAAATTGTGCAAATCTCTTGGGCAATTAGCCCAGCTCCCAGCCAGAAATGCACATTTCCTTTAAGCAGTCGAGGAGTCTCTTGTATGTGCAACTGAGTTGGTTGGTTCCCTTTGGACCGAGCAAAACTGACTTGCATGCATAGGCTACTTCTCTGAAGGCAACATGCAAAGGCATCCCTTGTTTCAGGTATCTATGTTAGTAGTTAGAGGTTACATGCAAGGATCATTTCAGAAACCTCCCACAAAGTGTCGCTTTCCCTAGATTTGTGGCATCCGCGTCATAACCTCGATGATTATCAAAACTCATCAACCAGACTGTGCAGAGCTCATTCCTCACATCAATCTTGCAGATCTAACATCCCATATCGCATCTAGGAGCAACTGACACATTCATCTCAGTTATTTTGGGGTAAGCCCGCTTCCCATGCCTTGTGTTGCATTTCTGTTGCTTTTCATGTTTTCACTTGAGTACTGTTTGTTTGATTTCTTTGAGTGCTTGCTATCATTTACATGTATATTAGATTTTCCTAGCATCGTTTCTATTTTCGTCAGCATCTCACTGTTTTCGTATGCATGAAACTGTTTTTCGCGAATGGTCGCTGATTCGATGACTCTCCTCACCCACATCCATGTTGTTCCATTTTCTGAATCTGTCATTCCCCATTTGCATGCATGATTGTTCACTTATGCTTACACTCAGAATCAACATGCATTCACACTCACAGTCACTTTGAGTTTCTTGTTGGGGAGTCTGGCCAACCTCAACCTGAACTCTACCTCACCAAGAGCTTCACCAAGACAGTATTACACAATCCTGAGAGGGAAGGCTCTGCCTTCCTCCCATAAATGCACATTTCTACCCAACAGCTATTCCCTAGGCCTACTTTGCACAATCCTGAGGGACAATTATTGTTGGCCAAGAAAATTGTGCAGTGCAGTCACTAAGCCTGTAGCCATTGCCAGCTAAGATTGCACATTACACAATCCTAATAGTTAGTAGCCAGACTAGACTGTGTATTGCGCAGTTCCAACAATCAATCAGTCTCTGAGTAGCCTATACCATGCCTTGTACAATCTTGGCAGTTGATCTCCCGACCTCCTGGCCAAAATTGCGCAACCTTCATGATCAGTCACACAGGTATGTTGCAAGTCAGTTCTCAAGTTCATTTTGGTTTTCAAATGACAGATTGCTTGCCATGAATGTTGCCATGTCCCCAGGTATTGCAGGTACTCATCTGCCTCTCAGCAATGCAAGTACAACGGTTTCCAAGAGAGAAGAGTTGAAGACACCATTCAGAGCACACCTGGAGATGCAGTCGATCAAGTGTCTATGAGATTACCTACTCACAAAGACATCAAGCTGTTCGTAGACAAGGACATCAAGATATCAAAACAATAGAATCACCACAAATAGCATCATGAACAGCAACTAAAGGCAGCATACCAAATGCAGCAAACACAGTGAATGCAATAAATGCAAGAGGAAGGTTGTTGCAAACACAGAGGTAGGACGAAGTTTCAAGATCAAGTAGATCCATTGATAATGAAAGAAACTTTGGAGACTCAGGCTATGAGGTGACAGCGTGACATGAAGGTCACATGAAGATAGAGAATGGAACAAAGAAGGAATTACATGTGCTAAAGCAGCAACTCAAGGAAGAACATGAAGTTGCATAGATAAACGAATGAGTTCCAGTAGGATCAGAAATAGCTGTGGGCGCAACATGCACTCACGGATGAAAAAGTGCCCGTACAAATTAAAGATCCATCCCAGCGGCTAGCATGGAGCAGACATGGTGGGAAATGTCGTTGATTGCATGTAAGGGATTCAGCATCATGTATGGCATTGTGCGCATGCATGCAATCCAACCCATTCAACACACTCACCAAGGCAAAGACAAGAAGCAAGTCCAACTGGAGCTGAACATGTACTTCGACAAGTTGATGTGCATTACCACCAGCACACACTTGAAGATCAACACGGACACTATGCATCAGTGTGTTGCCGGTTCAGTCGCACCCAAGAAGACCATGAACATGTTAGCAGATGAGTTGGATGAAGGGGCTGAACCAACGCATCGGTTGCAATGGAGGAAAGAGTTTGCTTCAACAAGATGTCACCATGAGGTGCATGAGCACCATCACGGACGACTAAGCTTGGCATCATCTCACCACCTTCACCATCACAGGCATGTCAAAGAGTTGGTCTCATCACAGCGAACTGAGCGTCAAGGATGTCTTGCATGGCTTTCTCAAGCCATGTTGTCTCACATGAGTACATGTGCATTGTAATGTTGAGTCATCTTAAGTGTAAGTCAAGTGTCAATAGTTGGATGTAACAGTCATAGAGTAGTTGAAGAGTCATGAGGGTAGTTGAACTGTCACAAAGGGGAATGTCAAGGGTCACCCCACCCTTTGCTATAAAGAGTCCCTCATAACTCATGGTAAGGGCTTTTGGTCATCCAAGCTTCTATTAATACTATCTTGAGAAAGCTTGGACAATATTGTAACGCGCCTTGGCTTCTCCACTACACAAAGCTAGTACATCTCTTTGGAGGAGCAGGCGGATGTGGTTGTAACGTTTCACTGTTGACGCTAGCAGGTTTACATGGATGTATTGTATGATTGGAACTTACACTTCTTTATATAATAAGAGCTAGCACATTTTCATGCATATGTTGTTATTGTAGTTGGATTGCTCTAGTTGCTTTAATGATGTATCTTGTTTAACTTACATATTTGTGTATGAACTGCTTTGTATGAAATTATATGAATCTTGTTGCAGATGTGATTTTGGTTTAACCATTGCTTTAGATTGTCGATTGATCTGCTTATGTGTTCCCTTCCCAGCTGAGTACTGATACAAGTTGTCCAGGGGTGCACTCATCCCAACCCCTATGCGTTAGAACCTTTCATTCACCTTCCTTGACACAGTGCAGTAGTCACACCCTTGCTGCCGACAGAGTTATCTTATTGCCTCTATGCGACATCGCGGTCAAGGCATTACCTTACGACCCACTTCTAGGACTCCTACACCAAATGGTCTGAGGTCTAATTAGGACTTCTTACAGAGGAGATCCCCTTGACATGTTGGTGGTCCAGCATGATCAACACCTTCCTAAGTTGCAGAAGGTAGGTACACCTTTGCTATGTTGGTCTCTGATCTATGGGTTAGGTTATTCTTATCGTTGATGATTAGTCTTCGAGCCTTCTGTACTTATTTATGTATTTATTTATATGAAGCATAACGAAAGAGACAATTTGCACCTATGATGTACTATTGAGTTCTATACTAGTTCTTTAAATTTTTTAAATATTTGTCTATATACTGTATGATTTCCTAAGGTAATGTGAGTAGAATAGTATGGTTGGATTACAGTCGGTGCTTGATTGTTATGAGTTAAGATCAGTTGCGAGTTGCGGTTCCCTTTATGCTTCATTCTACCCCCTCTCACTTCAGTCATGGCACACATCGGGTGAGACTCCTTACTATCTCTGGGTAAGGTGAAAATGTTGGTGTTGTTCTAGACTACAATGGAGCCTTGTTGGCCCCTTGTGCTTGAACCCAAGGTCTCTTCCCATTTTTGTGCCAATAAATGGTTCCATTGTTGGGACCTAAAATCACAAAAGGGGGTTCAGAATATGATATCAAGGATTTTTAAGAAGGAGATACTAAACTGGTGGGACGACTGAGTAGATCATTTTTTATCCCACTAGGTCATACTATGCAACCAGGCTATTACTAAGGTGAAGGACGAAATTTTATATTCAGAAGCTGCAAGTGATTAGTACGAGATCTTCTAGTGTAAGTTCCTAGAGGAACTATACAATTGGTTACGAACACTACAAGTGAAGAGTCAGACGAGAGGATAGATGTCATGTCATTGAGAGTCATTTCCCATAGTTATTGCGGTGCTCCACCATCTTGACACAGTGATCAGGTGCTCAAAATTAGGCTCAAAACTCAAAATGCCAGAATCTCTATAAATTTAGCTTCAGATCAAAGAGCTCGTCATCCAGATTCCAACAATAGATTCCAACGATGTGAACGACACTCGAATCTGATCTCGTATGAAGAAGTTAGAGCAAGTGAAAGTTCATGTTTGACTTAGATAGATGGTACGGAAAGATGATGTGACAAGGCTCTTCAACGAATGGGGAAGCCCCAAGTGGAAGGCCGCCATTGGCCCCCGCATTTCATAAATCACATGTCACAGGGGGGTCAGCATTAAAAATCAGCCCAGGAACAAGCCAAGGTGCGATACGATAATCAAAATCGCACATCGC
Source organism: Pinus taeda (assembly GCA_000404065.3). Lineage (NCBI taxonomy): Eukaryota > Viridiplantae > Streptophyta > Pinopsida > Pinales > Pinaceae > Pinus > Pinus taeda. The sequence goes on from APFE030697538.1 coordinate 142,311, forward strand.
AATAGGGTAGGCGGAAAGGCATTAAAGAATCAAGCCCCAAGCAGGGAAGGGTTGCAATGCAATAATCGCAATCGCAGATTGCAATCATGCAATGTAGAAAACAAGGTCCCGCATATATAAGACCATTGGTACTCCGTCGATTGCAAATTGTGAAAGGATCCCAAATGCGATAATTTTATGAGTTCTGGTTAATAGTTTCGTCGGGTCCGCCATATCGCAATTGTACATCACCCTTCCGTGTTCACAAACCATAAGCCCATTAGTTCTCGCCGATTGCGATTTGTGATGGGACAGTCGGTGCCAACAAATTACAGATCACCACGCGATGAAATTTTCACTCAATTAGCGCTTTTTGGAGCTAATTTGTATGATCATGCCAGATTTGGAGCAATCTGCGGAGTGAATAGTGGGAGAACTAGGAGAGGTCATAACCTCTTCAATTTTCCACCAAATTGGATGCAAAAAGAGGCTAGATAGCCATTTTTGGACATTCTGGACTGATTGGAGTAGGTTTCATAAGCATTTGAGCATTGTAAACACATGTTTTTACACTTTTGAGCATAATAGGGAGGCCCAAGCCATTGGAAGCTGGACCAAGAAGATGTAGCTCAGGAAGAGTGAACTCCTTTTTCATGTTCCTGTTGTAATGTGTTTTTGATGATGTTCTATACATGTTTATGTTGTTGTTCAGTCTCTTATTTCTGTTAAATTGTTCATAACAAAAAAATTCATCATTTCACTTGTAAAAGTTCATGAATCCTTAAGCACAATGAAAGAATTTTGTTTCTAATCTGAGGAGGATCTTAGCACAACAATCTAATATTCTAAATCATATCATTTTGGTATTAGAACCCTAGGTTTGCTCTGTGAAAGAAGGATTTAACTATTTTCAAGTTTATGTCATGCTTACAAGGTTAAAACTCAAAAGAGGAGAAGGGAAGTTGATTGGAAGCCTTGAAGTTGGGTCAAGGGGAAGGAGAGAAAGGTTGCCACAATCTCCAACACTAGTTCAACCTCGAGTTGCAGTTGAGACTCTAGAGATCATGTCTCATGAAGGAGAACCTACAAACATGACAAAAGAGAGAAGACCTTTAGAAAGGCTTTCTTTGACATGACAAAGATGGTGAAGGTCCTCTATGAAGAGAGGAATACTAGGTTGTAAGGGGAAAGTTCCAAAACTCCCAAAGGAGAAGGCTCTTTAGGAGGAGGTAATGGAAAATAAGGTAATGGAAATGGAGACAAAATGCCACCCTCTCCACCATATTCTTCATCTTCTTCTTCACAAGCATCTTCACCCTCTTGCACTAACACAACCCTTACTCATACTCATCATCATACTTCAAAAGGAACTGGTAAATCACCTTCTTTAAAACTTGATGTTAAATTTGAGTTGCCCATGTGTAATGGTGAAGTGAATGCAGAGAAGCTTGATAATTGGATTCATAAGTTGGAGGTCTATTGTAGGATTCAAAACCTTCAAGAGGATGACATAAAGATTCAGTTAGTTTCCTTGAGAATGGAGGGTGCAACACTAGTATGGTGGGAATCAAAGACCCAAGAGAAGATTAAAAAACACAGTAAGATCTCAATTTCTTGGAATGATTTCATTGCTACAATCAAAAGACAATTCTAACCTCTAGCTTATATGCAGAAAGCCTTCATGAATTGGCAAAACTTTAGATAGCTTAAAGGTCAAAATGTGCAAGATTACACCCAAGAATTTAGAGAAATGTCTTTGATGTTGGGTGTAGATTTGCAATCACAGGACACATTGTTGAAGTACATAGGGGGTTTACACAGTTACCTTACGCATACTATCTTAATGTTTAATCCCAATAATCCAGATGATGTGTGTGTGCAAGCCACTTATCTTGAGGCAAGAGGGAAAAACACCCCAAAAGAAGGTAGTAAAAATCCATTTAAGAGTAAAGGAAAGGAAAAGGCTTTCAAAGGGAAGGCAAATAATAATGCATATATCAAAAAAGGAGAGAAAATTACATGCAAACATTATTCCAGAGAGGGTCACGATGAAGCTCATTGTTTGAAGCTTCATCTTAAAATGAGACCAAAGAAAAACAACAACAAGGGAAAACAAAAAAGCAACTACAACCACTCAATAGGATTTTGGATCTGATTCAGGTGATGAAACTAAAATCACAACCATGGGGTTAAAAGGAAAAGAATCCATTGCTAACACTAGTTCTTCAAACTCTCAAAATGAAACTCCAAACGAAAAGAGGAGAATATAACTTTTTCACATAAGGGTGATATCAAAACACAACAATATTGATACGTTGTTCGATAGCGGGTCTCAAGCCAATCTTATCTCTGAAAACATTGTCAAAAGTTTAAATTTGGAAACTGTTCCACATCATAAATCATATCCAATTGAATGGGTGTGTGACAATGCGCAATTTCAGGTTACGAGAAAGTGTAAACTGAAATTTTCCATCACTGCAAATTTCATAGATGAAGTGGAGCTTGATGTTGTGTCATTAGATATCTGTGGCATGGTTTTGGGCAGCCCATACCTTTATGATAGAAAAGATATCTTCCATATACATGAAAACAAATATCATTTATTCAAATTTGGAGTAGAATATATTGTGAGAGCTCATAGAAAGAAAAAAACTCTTTCGCTTGTGAATGCACAGAAGATGAAAAGACTAGTGAATTCGAGCAAGAATTTTCTGCTTCTAATGATAAAACCCAAGGATGATGTTCATAATGAAGCTTTTAAAGGTTATGATTCAAATTTGAAATCTGAATTGGTTGACATAGTTAATCAATATGATGAGATGTTTTAGGAACCAAAGGGATTACCTCCCAAGAGAGGAATCCAACATAAGATACAGTTGCAACAAGATTTTCCTCTTCTTAACATTGGCATGTATAGGATGTTAGAGATGGAAAGCACGGAAATTAAGAAGAAAATTAAAGAGTTGTTGAATAAAGGAATCATCAGACCATCTTCCTTGCCATGTGTTTCACATATTGTCTTGGTGCCCAAGAAGGATGGAACATGGCACATGTGTGTGGACTTTCGTGCATTGAACAAAATTATGGTAAAGAATCATTACCCATTACCTAAAATAGATTATTTACTTGATAAATTGAAATATCCAAAGTATTTTATTAAGCCGGAATTAAGAAGTGGCTACCATCAAATTATAATAGCTGAAGGAGACATTTGGAAGACATCATTCAAAAAAAAAAAGGTCTGTTTGAATGGCTAGTTATGTCGTTTGGTTTATGTAATGCTCCCTCTACATTCATGTGTGTGATGAATGATGTGTTGAGGCCATTTCTTGATGAGTTTTTCATAGTCTACTTAGATGACATCTTAATTTTCAGTAAATATTGTGATGAACATGTCATGCATGTAAGAAAAGTACTTGATGTCTCAAAAAAAGAACAGTTGTATCTTAAGATGTCAAAGTGCAAGTTTGGAAAAACTTCTTTAGTTTACTTGGGTCATATTGTTGGAGTAGGTGAGTTGAAAATAGATCCCTCCAAGTTTGATGTGATTGTGAATTGGCCAAGGCCCAAGATAGTTATTGAGGTAAGAAGTTTTTTGGGAGCAGCCCAATATTGGAGGAAATTCATTGCTCATTTTTCTCTTTTAGCAGCTCATTTGCATGCATTGACAAGTGTGAAAAAGGCTTTTCAGTGGGGAGGAAAACAACAAAAGGGCTTTGATGCATTGAAGGAAAAGATCAATACAACTCCAGTACTTTCACTTCCATACTTGATACAGTCATTTGAGATTTAGACTTATGCTAGTGACTATGCTATGGGTGCAGCCCTCATGAAACATGGTAATCCTATCTGTTTTCATTCAGAAACTTTTAATGGTGCAGTGATTAACTATCCTACATATGACAAGGAATTGTATGCATTGGTGAAAGGTGTGAAAAAATGGAAACACTACTTGATGGGTAAGGAAATATCCATTCACGTTGATCATCAACCATTGCAATACTTGCAATCTCAATCAAAGTTGCAGCAATCAAGGCACTTCTAATGGATGGGTTTTCTTCAACAATTCCACTTGGTAATCAAGTATAATAAAGGTATCTACAGTAAAGTTGTTGATATGCTTTCTAGGCCTATTGTTAGTTCAACTACTTTACTCAAGAATAATTTTGTTTTACATGAAAGTTATATTGAGCAATATGCATTAGATAATGACTTTTAAGATGTTTATGCAAGATTGAGTCAAGGTAACCAAGTAGAGGAATTGGATTATCATTTGCATGAAAACTCGTTTTACCATCTTAACAAGCTTTGTATTCCATAGGGAGAAAGAGTTAACATCGTAATAGAGACACATACTTCTCTTATTATTGGTCATTTCGGTGTAAGTAAGACAATGACACATCTAAAAAGGTATTGTTATTGGCCTCACATGCTTGAAAAAGTGTCTCATTTTATTAAAGGATGTTCATTACGTGCAATCAGTAAGCCTAGCAATAGGAAGTTAGGATTGTACACACCACTTCTGGTTCCTTCACGACCATGGGAGAGTGTTTCTATGGATTTTTTAGGAGATCTTCCATTGTCAAAAAGAGATCAAGATTATTTTTATGTAGTTGTGGATAGGCTATGAAAAATGTGTATTTTGATGCCATGTAAAAAGAAAGTTACAGCTGAACAAACTGCTAAGTTATTATTTCAGAATGTTTGGGTGCATTTTGGATTGCCGACATCCACTATTAGTGATCGAGATTCTCGCTTTGTTGGGAATTTTTATTCAATATTGTGGGGATTCATGGACACCGATTTGAAAAAGAGTACAACTTTTCATCCACAAACAGATGCTCAAACAGAACTGGTGAACATAACAGTGATACATCTTCTTCGTGGGTATTGCAACAAGCATCCTAAGCTATGGGATGAACATTTTCACAATATTCAACATGCTTACAACCGAGCCAAGCACTCTTCAACTCAAACTTTGTCATTTGAGGCATGCTTTGGATACTTGCCTAAATGTCCTTCGGATTTTATTTTGGAAAAGATGTTTCTATTGAAGGTCATAGTGACATAGACAAAGTAAGAAAGTTCATTGAACAAATCCAATTAGTACACCAAAAGGTTCAAAAACAGTTTGAGAAAATCCAAGGCAAGTACAAAGCAAGGCATGACAAGCATCGTCAAGATCAAAAATTCCAAGTTGGTGATGAAGTTTGGCTTCACATTAACAAAGAGAGGCTCCAAGGAGAAGGTAAAAAGCTAAAACCAATTAGATATGGTCCATTCAGAATTTTGGAAAAGATTGGTAACAATACCTTCAGGTTGGATTTTCCTTCATATATGAAAATTTATCCTGTTGTAAATGTTGATAATTTAAGGTTGTATGAGCCTCATTTGATTGAATATCAAGGAAAGAATATTCAAATTCCATCTATTGAAGACTTTTCTCCAAAATTCCTTGATGAGCTTCAGCAAGACACTATACTTGACAGAAGAACAAGGACATCAAAAAAGGGAAGTATCGATTATCTTCGAGAGGGGCTCAAGGGTACAAATCCTTTAAAATCCAAATGGATAGAGGTTGGAAAGGTGATGGAACTGTACCCTCACCTGCTGCACAATTGAAAGTGATCCTTTTGGGGTCCAAAAGGCTTCTAGTGGGGAGGAGTGATCAGGTGCTCAAAATTAGGCTCAAAACTCAAAATGTCTGAATCTTTATAGACTTAGCTTTAGAGCGAAGAGCTCGTCATCCTGATTTCAATGGTGAGAATGATACTCGAATCCAAGCTCGTATGAAGAAGTTAGAGCAATTCAAAATTCAAGTTTGACTTGGACAAATGGCAAGAAAAGATGATGTGGCAGGGCTCTTCAGCGAATGGCTAAGCGCCAAGTGGTAGGCCGCCATTGGCCCCTGCATTTCGTAAATCGTATGTTGCAGGTGGGTCGGCGTTAAAAATCAGTACCGAAACATGCCAGGGTGTGATGCAATAATTGAAATCACAGATCGCAATCGCATACGGCAGGAAAAAAAAGTTCCACATATATAAGACCATTGGTACTTTGTCAATTGTGCGTTGTAAAAGGATCCTAGATGCGATAAGTTTATGAGTTCCGATTAATAGTTCTGTCGGGTCCACCATATTGCAATTGCACATTGCCCCATCACATTCACAAACCATAAGCCTATCAGCTCTCGCCAATTGCGATTTGCAATGGGACAATTGGTGCTGATAGATTATGGACCTCCACGCAACAAAATTTTCACTCAGTTAGCGCTTTTTGGAGCTGATTTGAGGATCATGCTAGATTTGGAGTAATTTGTGGAGCGAATAGTGGGAAAACTAGGAGAGGTCATAATGTCTTTAGTTTTCCACCAAATTGGATGAAAAAAGAGGCTATATGGCCATTTTTGGACATTCGAGACTGATTGGAGCAGGCTTCATAAGCATGTGAGCATTGTAAACACATATTTTTACACTTTTGAGCATAATAGAGAGGCCCAAGCCATTGGAAGCTGGACCAAGGAGACATAGCCCAAGAGGGGTGAACTCCTTTATCATGTTCCTATTGTAATGTGTTTTTGATGATGTTTTGTACATATTTATGTTTTTGTTTAGTCTCTTATTTATGTTAAATTGTTCATAAAATTAACATAAAAATTAATCATTTCACTTGCAAAAATTCATGAATCCTTAAGCACAATGAAAGCATTTTATTTCTAATCTGAGGAGGATCTTAGCACAACAATCTAATATTCTAAATCAAATCACATGGAGTTGACGACATCAGTGGATTTTTGGGTACATACTACTTTAAAGGGATAGGTGGTTGAATTTGCAGCAGAAAGCTACCAGCCTTTCGAAAAGGCTGAGGTTGTGTTCCGAAATGGGTTCAAAGGGAAGCTATTAAAAGAAATACCTCTCTGTATTAAGGTTTTCATGGTGGAAGAAGGCTTGATTCCTGCCCAAGGGTTGAGCATGGTAGCGTAAACCTCTAGTACTAGGCGGAGGACCTAAGGGGAGAAATGATAATGAGTGGGGGATCTGGATGTTGTTAGAAGAATGGATGCAAAAGATTCACATAGAGCTAGGAAGTGAGAGCGTAGAGGAGGGCATTGATAGTAGAGAAGTGGCAAGACAGAGCCATGCATGCAATTGGAGGGAAATCAAAAGGACCACACCAAGTAGGAGTGGTTTTGAAGAGTCTAGAGGAGAGAGACAAAGTGGAGGGGAATGTGGCAAGAAGAATAGAGACGACAAATACAACCGGAAGTCTGAAGGGTGATATGGGTCCTCCCTTCCCCAGTGCGAGGAAAGGGCTAAATGGAGATGGTCATAATGATCCTGAAGAAGACATGGAGGATGATATGTGTGTTGCAATGAGAAGACTATTCATGGAGGAGGTTTCATCCAGAAGAATCAAAGATCTAAACCCCCAAGGCTCAAGTAGCATTCCCCCCGACCTTCCCCTAGTACTTTACAATAACCCTGGTAAATTTGTTGCTAAGTTGCTTAAGGCAATATGAGTAAATAGTGTGCAAGTTAAGTATAGGCAAGGTACATCTAACAGTGGTGGAAGTAATAGAAGTGGTAACCTGGGATTACACAGATCTCAACAGTCATGAACTCAAGGATATGTGCTTCTAGCACAAACACAATCTAGCATGCCAAGATCATTTACAAGTATCCAGAATTCTCTGGTAGAGGGAATGAGGATGTCGAACAACAATGGTACCTATGTGAATCTATATGGAGGGCTTGCCAAATTCCCGACAACGTCAAGATAATAAAATTCTAGACTATTCTGATAGAACGAGCTCTAGGGTGGTTTATAAAATGGGCGGAGTTGCACCAAAACCTGAGCATAGATGAGATTAAGAGGAACTTTGTACAAGAGTTCAAACTCCCACAAATGGATCAAAAAGGATTGTCAGAGTTATGGGAGATCAAGCAAAGGGAGGTAGAAATAATGTGGGAGCTGATGCAGAGCTTCAAGGATGCAATTGGTATGCTCAGCTACGCTATCGATCTGAACCATCAAATGGATTGGTTCATCAAAGAACTGCTTCCTGTTACTTAGACACCATTGACACAACATAATATTGAGACACTGGAGGATGCCCTGGAGAAAGCGACCCACATTGAGGCTATGGCGGGGTATCAACATGAGTATCAGGTGGGAGTTGTGTCACATGATCCCTCTATCATGGGTTTACAACACCAAATCACTAGCTTAACAAAGACGTTGAAATATTTGCAACCAGCCTGTACAATAAGACCAAATGTGTGATGTACCGATTGCCTGGTGGAGGGGCACATCACAATAGAGTGCCCAAGGGCATGGAATGCAGGTGCTGCAATAGGGCCAGCGGGACCATCAGGGGATCCATCAATAGTAGGGGTCAGAACATTAGGATTGCAAGGTGCCTTCATGGGCGACAACCCACCAGAATACTATGAATTATGTAGGGGATATGGACACTCGTCGTGGTTAAGCCCAATATTGCAAAAGTATTTGAATGCTCCAAATAACAATTATTTTTGTTTTTTCATGTCCACGACCCACCATAGCGACCAGTTTCAAGCGCTAGATGCGCTGTCGAATCGGCTAGACCATTCGACGTTTAGGATCAATGAGACCGCTCATGGTGGGTGAGCAGAAGGAGGAGTGAGAGGAGGAAGAACAAAGGACAGGGGACATGTGCGTTGCTACAATTGTGATCAGGAGGAACATGTCGCCAAGGAATTTCCTCTCCAAAGGAGACCTTGGTGTTCTCAATGTCAGGTCAATGCACACGCAATAGAGGATTTCCTTGAGTTGATCGCAAGATGGGAAGAGTGAACTAGGAAATGGGGGACGAAATTGATTAATGCAAAACTAAGGGCTATCGTGATATCCCCACTATCCAACATAAACATAACCACTTGGGGTGGTAAGAAGATGGGGGCTGACCAAGGTGCACTAGACCAACCCAATATTGTTCGGGTAGCTTCCCCAAAGCGATCATACAACCTTGGGCAGCAGAAGAAATACTACCAGGAGGCAACAAAGTTGTTTGAAAATTTGGCAGTATCTCAAAAGAATAATGTGCCAGACTTGGCCAAACCCATTGTTGCTAGGCCAATTGAGGATTGGTTTAGACTATTTCTATAGATTGTCAATAACAATTAGACGTTAGGCAATCTGTGTAGAAGTCTAAAAGTCGTCCTACCAAAAGAAGAGACTAGAGAAGCAAATATCTCGGTAAACTTTCCCGAGAAGCACACAAGGCAGGTCAAGAGGAATAATAAAAAACTGACAAGGAGTTCAGGATTGATGTGTAGGTTAGGAGATTTCAAATTAAAGATACTATGCTAAACCTCGGTTCTAATGTCAACATCCTACCAAGGAAGACGTGGGAGGCACTAGGAAAACCACAATTGAAGTTGTCTCCAATTCAATTGTGAATGTCTAGCTAGTACTGCATATTGCTGATAGGGAGATTGGAGGACATAGAAGTAGTTTGGCAGGGTTGAAGACACACATGAATTTTGAATTAATCAATATCATGGGAGATAAAGATCCTTATTCGGCGCTTCTAAGGATCGATTGGGCATACGAGAACTATGTTGTTATCAATTTAAAGAAGGAGTTGATGATCTTTGAAGTGGAAGGGGTATGACTTATCCAACCATTAAACCTATACGGGGACCAATATTCACAAAACCAGTAGATGACCGAGATTAACCAAGAATTATAGACCATCTCTACTCATTGACAACAGGAAATATAGAGGATTACATCAACCCCACACCAGAAGGATCAGTCAGTTGGAGGAGTACATGGAGATGAGAGGTTGGATCTAAGGCTGCATGGGATGCTTGGTAGCAAGGCGGATATGAATTTGATACCAGACACTGTACTACAATATGCCACAACAAATGGATTGGAACTTAGGTAAGTGATTACCCCACTTTCAATGGCATAGATTTAGTAGATGTATTTCTAAATAAGATCGACAGAACCATAAGAGAGCCACAAGATACTGTTGTTGGACATTGTACTGCAAGCAACCCCAGCATGCTGGCGGGGATTCCACCTTAACACCCTCCATGACTGGGGAAGGATCAAGAGGGCCATGAGGGAAAGATTCAAGAAAGAAGGGGACCAGCCGCAAGAGATCACAAAATACAGGGGGAACTCTGATCCCCAACAACACCTAGAGAATTGCAGAGGCAAATGGAAAAGACAAAGGGTTCTGAAGGAACTATGGGTACATATGTTCATACACACCTTGGGTATAGTCCCTCAAGCATGGTACATACAAGAAGAGATATGAAGATAATCGAGGGACTGGGAAACACTAACTGAAAAATTCAATAGTAGTTTTTCATTTAAAGATAGTGACAGACGACTGATTGAGGCTCTATATGCCATCAAGAGGATCCTCTTCACATTAGGTCAATTGCCGAAAGGACGCATTAACAAAAGGTTCCTGAAATACTTTTATGAGTCCGATTTCCCAGAGTCCATGACTTATAGAAAGGCGGGTGTAGATCTAGAGGATGACAACCTAGAAGGGCTGAGGCACCTGACATTCCATGAGACTAAAGGAGAGATGGATATTAGAGAAGGACCTGCAAAAGATGTCCCACACTTTCTCCCTGTAAAATTGCGGAAGAAAAACATTCACATGGAGGAAAAACCTAATATGGCATCAATAGGAAACTACTAGGATGAGCACACGTCTAAGGATATTTTTGATCTTTTGTGGGAATATAAGGACTTGTTCACAGCTTCGGTTGAAGAGTTAAATGGAATCAAGGGGGATATTTTGGAAATGAATATTGTATTAAAACCTGATGCTAGGTCAATGAAGCACACACCATATAGACTAAACCCAAGAGTAAAAGAAAAGGTCAATAAGGAGATAGAAAAAAATGCTAGAAGCATGACTTATCTTCCTAGTGGACGAAGAAAAATGAGTCAGTCCAATAGTGATACCGAATAAGAAGGATGCCACAGAAAAAAGGGTGTGCGTAGACTATTGTAGCCTAAACAATGCTTGCGTACATGACCCCTTCCCCACACCTTCAACGATGAGGTCTTAGACAACATTGCGGGGAATGAAGCATACTCCTTCACAAACAGGTTTTCAGGGTAACATCAAGTCAGAATAACGAAAGAAGATAAGAAGAATACCTCCTTCACGACAGAGTGGGGGTCATATGCTTACCACGTAATGCTATTTGGCCTAAAAAATGCACCTGCTATGTTCTCCTAGATTATCATTGCCGCATTCAGAAACTATATTCACAGATTCCTCTAGGTATACATGGACAATTGGAAAGTCTACAACCTATTGAAGAAGAATGCCAGCCTACTAAAGGTAATGTTTGATCATTGTCGGTAATAACATATCTCGTTAACCTTAAATAAATGTATATTCGTTGTTCCATTTAGCACATTACTGGGCCACATTGTATGCAAGGATAATGTATGTGTGGATCCTGCAAAGGTTGCGGAAATTATAAACATGGATCCACCATCTAATGTCAAGCAGCTATGGTCAACATTGGGGCACATAGGTTACTATCGCAGATTCATCCGTAACTATGCCTCCATCACCTCTCCTATAGAAAAGCTGCTCAAGAAAGTGGAAGTATTCAAATGGTCGGAGGATTGTCAAGTTTCCTTGAATATTCTGAAGGAAAAACTCGTATGTGCTCCAATATTAGTATATCCTGACTAGAAAAAGTAGTTCCATGTATATATTAATTCATCAGGAATTGCTTTGGGGTCCATGTTCGCACAAGAAGGAGAAGGGAACTTAGATCATCCTATCTACTTTGCCAATAGAAAGTTATCCACTGCAGAGAAGAAGTACACCACAACAGAGAGAGAAGCATTAGCCATGGTGTATTCATTGCAGAAATTCAGAAACTACTTACTCAGGGGGTTGTTCAAGTTCTTCACAGACCACTTGGCATTGAAATACCTAGTCAATAAGCCAGTATTAGAAGGGAGGATATGCATGTGGTTGTTACTATTCCAGGAGTTCACATTCAAGGTAATCATCAAACTAGGATGATTGAATGTTGGGCCTGATCATATTTATAGACTAGAGTTGGGGGAAGGTGGGGACTCTCTTGATGATCAACTACTTGATGTAGATCTATTCTAAGTGGAATCAATATCTGACTATTTGGAATATATTGCAGCATTCCTAGTTACAAGAAATTGTCCAAAGGAATCTACAAGGACGCAACAAAGACATATGGTAGTGTGAGCAGCCGATTACTAGCTTATTGTAGGGCATCTATATACGTTGGGGTTGGATCAGGTGTTTCGACGATGTGTCCTCCAACATGAACGAGTAGATGTTCTATGGTAATGTCACTCAGGGGTCACGGGTGGCCACATAGGGGGGAAGGCGACCGCAAGAAAGGTGATGCAGGCAAGGGCTATGGTGGCCAATGCTATACAAAGACGCTAAGGAGTATACCAAAGAATGTGATGTGTTCCAAAGGGTTGGGAAGATGTAACATTGTGGCGAGATCTCACTGCAACTAGTACGTACCTTACAAATATTTGAAAAGTGGTCGACTAATTTCATCAGGCCGATCAATCCTCCGACGCATCATAGTCAAGAAAGGTACATCATTATGACAACTGAATATCTCACAATATGGGCTAAGGCAACACCTATGAAAGATTTTACAACAAACATAACAACGAGGTTCAGTTTTGAAAATATCATCTCAAGGTTTGGTTTCCCAAGAAGCCTAACTAGTGACCAAGGAACCCACTTCATTAATGAAATAGTTTCTTCCCTGCTATGTAACTTCCTGATCGAACATCATAAGAGAAGCCCTTATCATCCCCAGGAAAATAGGACAATAGAGGAATTCAACAAGATACTTGAAAAAAGCCTAACCAAGGTGTGTTCGGAAAATCAAGATGATTGGGATGAAAGAGTGCCAACCACGCTCTGGGCGTAATGCACTACAATAAAGAGACTACACAAGCATATGCCATTCCAATTGGTGTATGGCCAAGAAGTGGTTGTGCCTAGAGAGTTCATAATCCCCAGTATCTTCATTTTCCAAGCCACAAGGATGATGTAAGATGAGTTTCTATAGAAACTCTTGGAAGAACTATCAGAACTAGATGAAGCTAGGTTCTTAGCGGATTTCCACTAGTCAGTCAAGCAACAAAGAGAGAAGGCATGGCATGATAGACATATCAAGAAGAAGTCCTTAATAGTCAGGGGGTAGGTTTTGTTATATGACATCAGGTTTCAAAAGTTTTTGGGCAAGCTACAGATGCACTGGTTGGGCCCCTTTATAGTTGCAGATATCAGGGAATTTGGAGTGGTGAAACTGGTGCAATTATATAGGATATTACTACCGAGATGGGTGAATGGCGCACGCCCTAAACCCTTCCACCAATCAACCATTCATGTTCATCATTGATAAATTCTCTACAAATAAACTGTAGGTAGATTTAGGAGGGTCAATAAGAGTTAGTCAGTTAAGTCGTTAGTTGTTTATTGTTCAACTAGAACAAACCTAGAGTCAGTTTTAGTTGTGGCTTTTATGTCACCAGACCACAACTGATTGTGGTCAGGGGTGTAGTCAGTTGCATGTACCAATTTTCCTTTCTGTACCAATTGTCCTTTCTATAATAATTAGGAAATAACACCATTGTCAAGCCAAGTTTCTGTAGGATCTTTCCCATTATAGAAAAATTAACTCCTAGATACCCACCATTACACTAACATTATTACACATCTGGTCCACCTTGTCTTTTCTAGAAATATGTTAGGCACGTTAGGGACAGGTCAGGGGACAACATATTAATATGCTCAACTCTGCATATGGAAAGTTTTCATAGTAATTAGTTAGCGAGTCTAGTTAGAAATGTTGTGTCGAAGCTTCTCTACTTAATTCGCATGGATATGCCAAAGGTTTCAGAGTTTCAAGCTCGAGTGGAAGAATCATCCGAGTCACATTTCGAGTCCCAACACTGTTTCCCGAGCATTCACTAACAACCTCCAGTGATTGCAGTCTACAAGTGATGATACAAGATGACAAAGCCAATTATTTCAATGCAAGAAGACGGGCTGGATGAAAGAATTACAGTCACAGAGCCGCTATACGGGAATTATGATAAATCCACACTAATGGAAAATGATCTATCAAATTACTTCTAATTCTTGACACTAAAATGGGAGGTTTACATAGAGACAATCACAAAGGAATATGGTGGAAAGGTGACCAGACATAAGGTGGCATTTAGGGGAATTCAAAAATCAATGCCGCTACATCTAAGAATCTTGCTTGTGTTCGAAACGACTTTTGCCACGATGAATTGTACAAAATTGTTAACCAGTAGGATGCAAGGGGTGTTTCTTTGGCTAGACAGAGAATACCCAATTCATGTGGATGACATTCAATGACTTACAGGATTATCAGCTTCAGGAAATGCAGTCTCAATGACCTTCCAGATAGTGTCAAAGCGAGTGAAGAAGGAAGGGGACAATGATTATTACAACAAATACAACACCGAGAGAGGTGGAAAGGATGAAAATTTTGATTTAATCAACAATGAAGACAATAGATTCCTCTGCTACATCATTGTCGAGAAGGTCATGAGGCACTTCTCAAGAAATGAGTGTACTCTAGACACTATCTCTGTTTTTTAGCACTGTGCCAATAGAGCATAGCTCAATTGGGCAGAATTCTTGCTGAATGAACTGTTCGAGGCATGCGAGGACATTTACAAAAGAAGCACCAACTTCATCTTTGGCTACCTAATCATGACACTGGAAATGTTGAAGTGGATCCCTCCCCCATTAAGAGACTTCGCACCAGTCTTGGAAGACCAACCATTAGCCCTCAAATATATGCCATGGTGAACGTCAAGAGACCCTGATAGCAAAGAAATCAATGAGGCAACTTTCAGGGAAGGGTATGTTAAAATATTGGTGGTCATGCAGGCCACAAAGAGGATTCCCAGGGTGCTGCTTGATGAATATTAAGAGGTAATATGGTTCACAACCACACATGTCAACACCTTCCTCAGACCACACTCTATCCACCCAGATACTCTCCAAATGTGGGCACAGAAGTTGGCATTAATGACGAAAGCTTTCCATAAAGAAGTGGGGTCATGGCTAGGAGTCACCTACGAGATAAGAGAAGGGAGATACTGATACTTGTTAGGGGGAATGGTACCGTAGCCATAGACAGGAGATGAGGGCTTGGATACGAGGAAATGAACAACAGAGCAAGAATTGCAACCCATTGGTTACCTAGATGAAGAAGCAGATGAGTTTCATCAAGTAGATCATTGTGAGCCTAGCGGGATCAAAAAGTATGGCCTCTAAGTTTGTTGCATTGTATGGTTTTTCACTACATAATCATATAATTACCACACCCCTAGTTGTTGCTATCCCACTGACAGGACCCAGTTTGCGATCAAATCCATCAATCCTCAAGCCCTTAAAGCCAAAAAGCAAAAAGACACCCTCTACCAAGAAGCAAAAGGCCATGCCCAAGATAACTATTGTTGACCTTACTAGTGAAGTACCCAAGACATCCACAACCTCTCCAATTTTTGAAGAAAACCCACCCTCCACATCCATTGTTTCACTCGATTCACGAGATCCATCCTTGCATAAAACCTCAACCTTCGCAACCCTATCAGACCCCATCCCCCCAGATACACACATTACATTGATGACATGGAGGTCGACTCAACTGTCCGGTGGGCCATGAAGCTCCCTGGTGGAGAGAGCAACAACGGGTATATGATATCTTTTCTCTTGGGATCAGGCCCACTTTCTGGCGAAGCACCTACCGCATCACAACCACTGACCAACAATATTGAATCGTTTGCTGGCCCGTTCTCTTTAAAGTTTCTAGTTGTTCCCGACCCGGTCATTATCCCTCACACATATTAGTTTGTTGAACCCTCCCAACCAGAAACCTCTCCCCACTGCCACTCTGATAAGTCTGTTTCTAGTGGCCAACCATTTTAGAGTAGATTCCCAAACCGATCGACCATGCATCAAGACAATCTTATGGACTGGTCGTCTAAACAGTTGTTTGGTTTCATTTAACAAGAATCCCCATGAAATGAGAAGATCAAAAATGAACTAGTTTCCGAGTATGAGTTGCAAAAGCAACAGATCACCAATCTTACAGCCGAGAGAGATAACCTTCAATAAACCAATCAAGAGCTGCAACACAGATTGAACAGATAATGTCTCGGCTGTAGGCGCTCTAGCCTATGATTTCCGATGTAGTTATTGAGGCCCCAAAATATTTTTCTGCATGCACCTTGGTCGAATGTTGCTACCATATTCAAATTGTGTGCACAAGGCTAAGTTCTACCAATAGGGACTTGAAGCAAAGCCTTGAGACTGTAAGAGGGGCTCTACCCAATCCATCTTCGAGCTATATTGAGGAGATCAAGAAAAAGCTCAATACCACTGCTATCATGAAAGCATCAAATGTTGACGCCTTGATCGACGGATACATTTTGATGGATCAAGTTCATGACTGGTCCGATAGCATGACCATCAAGAATCAACCGGTCTACCTACTTCGACATCAAATTCAACAACTAAATTCCGATAGTCGGGCCTGCAAAGACAAAACCCAACGACAGAAGATCAATGCAGAAGTTTCCTCTCTCGAAGCCCAAGTTCGGAAAATTGAGGATGAGTCGGCTAAGACAAAGAGGAATATTTGGGACCTTAGGCCACCAGTGGATTCCCATGTCCGTGTGCTACAAAGTCTATGTGATGAAATGGAGGAGTAATGGAGCTCTCTGCTGATCTGAAAATCACTTGTGAGTGACCTCAGTTAATTAATTAATGAATGAAGGTATTACAGACTCATGTGCTGGTGTGTGTCTATGTTATCTTAGGCAACAGATAGATAAAATTGCAAAATACACAGACACTGGAAAATAGTAAGAGAAACACAGCAAGCAAAACAGAACACAACAAAATTTAATAAGGAGTTCACCCAATCCTCCTCGGCTACGTCTCCGATCAAGCTTTCAGTGGTGGCCTTCTTTTATTGTGTCTTTAAGCAGAGTTTTACAATGAGGAGCTCAATTTGAGCTTCTTGAAACAGATGATGCTTAGTATGGTGGTTTTTGGATTCCCTAAGCCACTAGAGTGCACAGACTCTTCCTTACCAAGTCTTGACCTCACTGGTCTCAATGGGATGAGTCCAATTTGGTACTTAGTTCCTGACAGAAATCCTCAGAGGGATTGCTTGAACCTCTCAAACCTGGTTCTATCTGCTCGATGTTGCCTTAGCTCTGCAGGTCAGCTCAACTCTCTATTCTCTGTTTCCTCTGTCTCATTGTCTCATTGTTTCCCACTGTCCTCCGTGTCTATTCTCTGTCTGTGCATGGCTTAAAGCCAATTTGTCTCATGACTATTCGCTTCCTCTCTGCCTCTTCGAACCGCCTGCTGCTGTTCATGTGGAATTCCCTGCCTCTGCATCATCGCCATTGTGTAACGTCTCACAAGGAAGTGGCCACTTGTCCTCTCACGAACTGCGCCAGCTCTTCCTCAAACGGTTCAATATTTCAGTTACTTTGTGTAATGATTCATCCTCCAACTCAGCGGTCCAATAGAAATTCAAAATTTTATGCGTCGTGGCTTATTCCTTCCCTTTGAATCTGATTTCCCATCGGGCACAATCTCCACCATTAGATCTAGGGCCTCCTAATCCTACAGTTATCACTATTATCGCATGGTTGACTTGTTCGAACATTAGCCAGCGATGAGAGCGGTTTTCTCTCTCATCCGTCGGACACACGTCATTCGCTGTATGGAATCACTAGGTCCTCTAATAATTCTGCTTACCGCCCAAAACGCCTCCGATATTTTGCCGATTTTGGAGCGCGGGACCCGCCTTTCGCTTTAGCGCTTTTCCATGGCTTCGGCTTCCCTTGTGAACAAGCGCTCGAGGCCATTCCATTTCGAGGGGTTTTTCCCAGCGATGCATGATTCGTGCAATCAGAAACGGCCTCCGTTTTCTGATTCGGACTTCCTAACTACTAGTTTGCATCCTGCGCGGTCTCCATGGGCCTCGGTCAGTGCGCTTTGACCGAGGTCCTCATCGTTCCTTGCTGGCTACAAATTGCCACTGTCTAGAGGTCTACTTGATAGCTCATTGTTCACAAGTTTCGTGAAGTCTGTCATGATTTGATACAGTCATAGAACTCTTGATCCAATTCAGATCATCAGCAGAACAACCAACCTTCCCAGCCTACATCCATCACACTCGAAGAATTCATCAAGCAGGTCGATGCAATCATAGATGCTTGGCAAGCCACTCTCAATGAATACACTCGCTTTTGTCAGGAGACAATTGTTGTGGTACCTCAGTTGGGGCCTTCGTTTGGGAAACAAGGCCAACAAGAAGCAGCAACGACAATAGCGCCGCAAGAAGCGGGACCGATGCCAAAGGAAAAAACCATAAAAGAGACATCGACAACAACCACGCAGACAACGCCTAAGATAGATTGAATTGGGGACGAGTCAATGAATCGTGGTCGGGCTTGTTTGGGCCTTTGTTTTGAATTTTTGCAGGAATAAAAGATAGGAACATGTGGTAGGGACTACCTGTCGAGTTGTAGAGCTGACAGTCAAGGGGGGAATAGGAACCAAGAGTGGTCTGATGGTTGTGGGAAGGTGGTGAGGGAGAGAAAGAGCAGCCAAGAAAGTAGAGAGAAAAGGAAGCCAAAGGCAGAGTCAGCCGAGCAGGAAATAAGTGGAACTGGTAGTCTAGGTGAAAAGAAGAGGATAAAAGGCAGAAGAAAGGATGGGAAAGGGTTGGTGATTACTAGTTGTTGGTGAACCAAGTGAGCTAGGGATTAGTGTAGCCTTCCTGAGTTGTAGAAGGAGGGTACACCTTTTCTCTGTTAGTCTCTAATCTGTGGGTTTGGTTATTCTTGTCATTGATGATCAGGCTTTGAGCCTTCTATACTTATTTATGTATTTCTTTATATGAAGCGTAACAAAAGAGACATTTTGCATCTATGATGTATTGTTGAGTTTTATACTGGTTCTTTAAAAATTTTAAAATTTTTTCTATATGTTGTATGATTTCCTAAGGTAACGTGAGTAGAATAGTATGGTTGGATTATAATAGGTACTTGATTTTTATGATTTAAGAACGTTAGTGGGTTGCAGTTCCCTTGGTGCCTCATTCTACCCCTCACACTTCAATCACGACATGCCTCAAGTGAGACTCCTTACCCTCTTAGGGTAAGGTGAAAATGTCGGTGTTGTTCTAGACTACAACGGAGCCTTGTTGGCCCCTTGTGCATGAACCCAAGGTCTCTTCCATGTTCCCATTTTTGTGCCAACAATAAGTAAAATAAAAGGTGAAAGGGGATGCATTCTAGATAGTTGTTGAGGTAAGTTGAACATGGATTTCTCTCACTATAATGGAGTGGGAAATAGGATTATAGCAACTAGTTTTTCTTATCTTCTCATCATTTCTACAATCGTTAGTCATGTCAATTATGGGAAGCCTCTAAGCCTACCCACTTTCCAAGATCTAAATTATGTAATCATCAATTTTGCAATTATAAGCTTGAACAATCACAATAAAGCTTTGAGCCTTTCCACACTGGGAGGTTCACTAATTAGGTACTATTATACCATGTACCATCATATTGCGAGATTTATTAAAATATGAAAAAAATGAAACCAATGTGTTACCTAGTATATAGGGTTTAAGGGGTACATACATACATACGTATATACATATACATATATATGGGAGGGTTTAGAATTAAGTATTAAAGGTTCTAAATAAGTGTCTTTGGATTGGACTAGTCAGGCCCCTTCAATATCCACAGTAATGAATTCATTCTCCTAGTATCCTCTTATCCCTCTTCATTGTTCACTTCCCAGAACCCTCTTTGTAATAAATCGAGTTCAAACATGCACAATAATTTATACAATTTCTCAAACACTATATTTCTCAACATTCCCCACAAATCTCCCATATCTACCTATTGTGTGTACTCTCCCATCAATTTAGGATCCACTGAATTGAGGATTTGAACAAGACATGAAAATGTTCCCTAATAGAAGGACTATGTAATGTATCTTTGTTTGTAAAAGAAAATAAAGGGTCATAAGAATTTGTGCAAACATCTTCTAGAAATGATTTTTCTTCTCTCAATAAGAAGTGTGAGGTAGACACTAATTATTTATTGATGACCTGAAATTATTCCTCTTTGCTACTATTCTCTTTGCTTGGTTACTCCTTTAGGAAAGAGAACATGATGCATAAGTTGGGAAACTTTGACCTTTTTTATCTCATCGGACGATCCAAAGCAATAAGTATTGTTAGAGTCTTCATTAATCTCCAATCAATGTGTTGATTAAATTAAGCAAAGAAGGATTCAAAATTAAAGGAAGAAAAGGTAGTCCATTAATGTGCGTAATCATAATCTGGAGTTTGTAGGAGTTGTTTCATACTATAATACATATTGTACAAATAAAAAAGGGTACTAAAAATGTAATGAAAAAATGGATACCCAAAATATCTGGTGAAATTAAGGGTTCTTTAATTGGGATTGTGTATTGGGTGTGAGGAGGTTCCAGAAAATAATTTTGAAAAGTATTCTTCAATATCCAATGAAATTAAGGATATTCTTTAATCTCCCATGAATCCACACATTATGTCATGGATTCATGAGTGAAACGCTTGTGCTTTCCACCTACTTATGCCCAAACAATGCAATTTCCATTTACGTATTCATGAATCACAAAGAAACAACAATGACATCAAGACTTACGATTTGCACAAGCTCTCTTAGGGACTTTCCTCACTTTGATACCATATGCATAGGCTCTTCTAGAAACATTCCTCCTAAAGGTTAATGTGTCCAATCATAGTTGTACACTCTTACAATGGAATATGTTCATATTAAACTATGAACAACCAATTCAAAACAAATATTTATTTTAATCCTCATCAATTTATAGGCATACAATAGAACCATATTGCATAGTGATAAGGGGATACTCATTCTTATTAATACAAAGACATGCCCATTAATAAATAACACATATGCCTCGGATGCGGGTGCTTATACTGCGGGTTAATGTGATGGGACAGGGGTGTGGCAAGGTTGGTCGACACTTGCCTACCCTATACCACCTGGTTTATTGCTAGATGCAGTTTAAACAGAGGCATTGGATTTCATTCGGTTTCACGTCATGTGGCTCTGATATGCACAGCCTGTACTCTGATTTCTCCATCGCTTTCGCATGCTCTGGCCTGAATTCGGTCTCGCTCTCTTCAATGTTGGAGTTATGGTGGGATCTATACGAGGAAGGGCGGATGATGTTAAATACAGGGACGACACTGGAAGCGTATGGAAGCCTATGGTGCCTTGTTGGTATGGTAAAGTTGTGTTTTGGTATGCTGCTTGGCTCTGCTTGGCCAATTCTGCGACGCTGCCTCCGTCATCTCCCAATTTCCTTTTCAATCCCCCCTCCGATTACTCGGGCGCTCTCCCTACTCTTCATTCCACCATAGTTCGCCAACAAATGCTCAACAGACGGGGTGGCTCGTGGGGTAGTAGCTCTCGGCCTCAGGCCAGGCGGCGAAGCATCTCGGACTCTCTGTCTTCTTCGGCAGAAAACCCCCACTATCCTCATACAAGAAGTGGTCGTGGTAGAGCAGGCCTTCGCTTTAATCCCTTCCCTCTGCCCTTGCACCACACTCCCCATGCAATTCCAATTCAGAAGCTCTCTCAATAAAATTATCATCATCGCCACTATTTCCATCTCCTTTTCTGAGGAAGCCGAGTAGAGTTTCCTGATGACCTTCTCCTTGGACGAGATGCACAGAGATGGACCGAGTCAAAACGAAGATAAGGAAGAAGCGCATGAAGGACATGATGGTCGGACCAATCGGAAAGGGAAGGACGTTGTTGGAAGGTCGTCGTTGGAGTTGGAACCTCAGAATGACACGCAAGCTATGGAAGGGCGCAAGATGGACAAGCCAGACCCGTAGCAGGAAGCATGTAGCAGAGAAGGCGAGCAGCAGAATGAGGGCCAAATTGAGCCAGATAACCCAGATGATTGGGGTTGCCCGATAGTGGAGGAACATGCCACGAAGGATTTCATTACTAGCGTCACGATGCCAAGTGGCACTTCACTTCACTCCTGGTATTTTCTTCCTCTTTTGTCCACGGGGGCAATTCAATGAGGACGTCCGGTAGGTTTCGTGGGTGGTTGGTTGTTCTTGGGTGGAGTAGCTGGGGTTACAATGTGGGTTTACCAGCTCTCTCCAAAAAAATGTGGAAATTTTCAGTGTTGTCTTCTTTTTAGCATCTCCTTCACTTTCAGATTGGTTTCCCCTCTATTGGGGTAGTCCCAGATCTAGTTATTTTGCAGCAAACTGAGATAGGTTGTATTCCTTCACGGCCAGAACAACTTTGTAAATACCTTTTTATTTTCTTTTAATAGATTACTCTTACTTAGAAAAAAAAAAACACATATGCCACAATGCTAGATACTATGTGAACTTTTAATTTACTTTCTATGACTCTACAACAAGTAACTAAAATATATCTAGCTCAATATCAATAGTATCTGATTATGTTGGATTAACATAGCCTCTTCCAAATCTTACAAGAATTAATACATCTTTGATAATTCAACAATAACCCTTCTTATGATATCTTATTTATTTTGTTTTTTACTTACCTTTACATCTTCCTTAACGTCTCTTCACCTTATATAATTATTGGAACATGACAATACTTTTCCTTATCAATATTATCCTAACATTATTCATTATTTATGTCCTTGTCCCTTTCCATGTATGATGCGACAATTTTTTTGATATATTCTTATATTTTGCACATTCATTACTATCTAAATGTTAATTCCATTCATTCATTAACTTAAAATATTAATGACCTTGATATTCCATGCATTATTTTTCATCATATTATCACAAACTCCTTTTCTCTTTATTATTATCAAAAACCCCTTTCCTCTATATTTATACTTCATTCTTTTAATCAAATATGTAGTCTTCATATGTATATCACATCTAATCTTAATGATTGTAGTCTTCATATGTATAACACATTTAAATTTTATTTTATCATGCATTAATTATATATAAAATAAAATAATTAATAATAATTTTTTATTATTTTTAAATTAAATTAAAAAAAAAAAAAAAACAAAACAAAAAAAACAAAACATTATTTTAACTTTAATTTTTTTTTTGAAATTAATTAAATGTATTTCGGTTTATCTTTGAAGTTGTATGAGTTCTACCATAGTGTACAGAACGGATAAAAACCCTTTTGAAAACACGTGATATAATGCCATGCCAGCAAGGCCACGTAATTTTGAAACAATGGATCCCATAGCTTCACTGAAGATACTTCTTATTGACCATAGTCCATATCGAATAATAGATCTGATTTGCAACTCACCTCATGCTCTTGACTTTTTGGTTCTACTGCTGACTTTTTGGCACTCCAAGTTGAGACGTAGATTTCAACCAATTTCAAAGACCAGATTCCAAGAATCAAGGTGTCATGAACGGATCTATCATGTGAATGACTATTGACCAGCGCGAATTCAGAATGCATGGAAATATGAAAACCAGGGAAGGCTCTCGGTTGTATAATAAATAAAAAAACAAGTTGTTGTTGAGAGGTTACACCAAAATTTATAGGTGTTGGTAAACATTTTAAATCGGTGACTAGGATCCTCAGAGTGGAAATGACGGATTTCATAAAGGTGTGGTGATTTTTCCAATACCTCCTCAAACGCAACTTAGGTATAGTGATTTTTCCAATTCCTTCCTCAAACGCAATTATGGGGAATCGAACCTGGGTCCAGACTCTGATACCATGAAGAGGTTTTCCATTACACCAAAACACACAAGTGTTGGTAAATGTTCTAGGATCCCCAGGGTGGAAATTAGGGATTCCATAAAGGTGCCGTGATTCTTCCAACAATTTTTAGTTTTTGGGAAGTTTTTAAGATAGGTTTTTTTTTTTTTTTTTTTTTGAAATTTAATAGGTAATTTTTGTATAATCAAAGTGTCTTAAGATTTTTCAAAGTTCTAAATCTATATACAATTAAAACAACATTTTAAATAATACAAATCAAATTTTCACAAATTTTTCCATCAAATTCAAATATCCAAAAATCCAAAAAATTACACTAAAAACAACTCTTAATAAATTTACACATTACATATCACTAAAACGATCTTTGAAGTGACCCCACCCACGAAAACCCAACTCCTAATAAAAATACACATTACACAATCAATGGGCGCTCTTTGAAGTGACACCACGGACGAAAGCCCATGAGGACCAAGCAGGGATGGAATTGGAATTTCAACTTAATGAGTGATTTTCCTGATACAATAAAAAAAAGGTCCATATCATCAAAGATGTTTTAAATTGCGAAAAGAAAATGGGTCAGGGAAGTGTCAAAACCATGAGCCTGTTTTGAAATTCCAAATGTCAGACAAACTGCTTAATTGCAGCACTTGTTTGTTGCGACCATTCCTGAGTTAATTCTCGGTCAATTCTTGTGGACATGAAATTCTCATACACAAAAACATAATAGCGAGAAGATTGGTTTAAACAAATGTTAATTCAGACGATATGCTTAAATGCGGCACTTATTTATTGTAACCATTCCTGAGTCCATTCTCTGGATATGAAATTCTTATACACAAAAACATAATAGGTAAAAGATTGACACGGTTGTCGTACATTTTATACATATTCCACTTGTCCGATGGATGGGCAAAATAAATTTGAAATTCCAGGCTGGGCACTTAGGTAATGCCACTGAGTCAGATCTGGTGGCTGTATAACCCAAAAATTCAACGGTAAGCCAGCCTCATTTAATGCCCATTGGCCGGCTACTTATTTTATTTTCAGCGCTCCGGCAGGTATCCATTGGCACGTGCATGTTCAAACTCAACGGCCACTTATTTTATTTTCAGCGCTCCGGCAGGTATCCACTGGCACGTGCATGTTCAAACTCAGAAATCGTTGGATTCAAGTGATTGCAACATTCCTTGACTGCCTTAGCGGCGGGCGTCGGCTGTCCCTTGACCATCTTCCAAGCTATAAACACACGTCACCCATTGAGCAGCGAGACACCAATTAGCATCTCATCCTCCACTCTCGAAACACGCAATGGAAGGTCACAAAAATAAGGCGATGATGATTGTGGCAGAGATAAACCGCGTGAACGAGGAGAATCAGAAACTGAAGTCTATGGTGAGAGGCATCACTAGTCAATGTTACTACTTGCAAAATCAAATCAGTTTTCTGTTGCAACAGCAGAAGCGCGTTGATGGAAGCCAGGTATATGTTATATTGTTTTAGGAAGACAATTTTACATTGAGATTATAATTAATGTTGATTAATGTCAACAATTCTTAATCTTTCCATTTCTGATTTCACAGAAATTCAGTACAGATCACAATTCTATTAATGCCCACACTGGCCGTAATGAACAAGGTGGAGTAAAGAGGAAGAAGAATGTCGAATTTACGGAAGATTACCAGCTGCCTTCAAAGAAGAGGAAGATAAATTACATGCAGTCGGAACAGATTGAGTATGGAATCAATTCGTCCGTGGATGACAGTAGCCCATGCTGTCAGGGAGAGTCGTCGAACAAGATGCATCAGCTGGTGCCGAACAGGGGCTCCGGCCAACAGATCCAGGCGGCCAAACCCAAAAGAGTCGTAGTCGCGCGATCAAGATCCGAGGAATCTGCGGTAATAACCCAACTAATTTTGACCTTGCTTTGATGAAATCTTTGCAATGTGGCATAGAACTACATATATATTCTTGCTTTTCTGCCATGTATAAAGAAACTGATCTGAGGTTTTCTATCAGAGAGGCGATGGGTGCCAGTGGCGGAAATATGGGCAAAAGATGACAAAAAGCAATCCACTTCCAAGATCTTATTACAGATGTGCTTGGGCTCCCAGTTGCCCAGTTAAAAAACAGGTTCGAGCTCTTCTTTCACTTTTTTCTCCCCTCTGCCACAAAGAAATCTATTAGTCGTACTGTCATCGACTGTGAAATACATATAATTAGCCTAGTTGTCTGCTAATTTAAATATGTTAAAATTATGAGCAGGTTCAGAGAAGCGTCCAAGACCCGACAGTTTTAATAACAACCTACGAAGGTGAACACACACATGCTCTGAGTCCTCTGGCTATGGCCATCAGGCGCGCCTCCTCCTCCAATCAGCTCATTAGTGAGCGATCGAATATCGTGAATTCCGTTGCAGACAACCAGTTGATACCCATTGCCAGAATATCGACATCGAACCCCTTTCCCACAATCACACTCGACCTTACAGACGACCAGCCGAATCCAGGATTACCGTTGCAGCTTCCATCTTTAGCGGAAGGCAGTTTCCAACACTCTACTCCAGTGCCTAACAGTATGGGCCTAGTATTCGATCAGAACCAGCTGGATCACTTAGCGATCATGAATTCTGTGGCGTCTATAAAAGCAGATCCCAACTTCACTGCAGCCCTGGGTAGAGCCATAGCCGGCTCTGTGCTCAAGTTGGGTGATCCAGCCCAGGGAATGATGCCTAAATTCCCTCCAGCAACGAATGGTTCAACCCTCTAATAAGCATTTGTCTAGATTCGCGGCGTGCTCTACAATAGTTACGTGCCGAATATTTCACAATTTTTGCTCGTATTGTAAACTGTTCATAGCATGAGTCAAAATGAGGATTA
The DNA here is from genome assembly GCA_000404065.3 of Pinus taeda. Taxonomy (NCBI): domain Eukaryota; kingdom Viridiplantae; phylum Streptophyta; class Pinopsida; order Pinales; family Pinaceae; genus Pinus; species Pinus taeda. The sequence continues at coordinate 169,082 of APFE030697538.1, forward strand.
AGACAAAATCTATGGATGAGATTGAAGCGAAACTACTTGTGCTATGCGCCCAGTCTCTCAAGAGTATGGAACTCGTGAAGGAAGCTATAAGGCAGAGGTGTAGAAATCATACTTACTTTCTATTTTGTAGCGATTCCTATACTGTTTCTGTTAAAAATAACTAAAGAGATATAATTGCTGGTAGATTGTTACAGTGTTGTTGTTAGGGTGTAAGCAGATAATCGATATAGTCTGTTTAGATAACTGGCAGTAAGAACTCCCACTTAGATAGGTATGTGTTGAATTCAGACCTAAATTTCAGGGGATCTGTTAATCTCAGAAAAGTTTATATATACATATAAATTAGAATCAGCTCTTTTATATATTGTTTCATTTGTTGTGTATGTTTAATTCCTGCTTTGGTACCAGAGCTTGGCTTGTGAGGCCGCGAGGAAGAGGTATTGTGTGAAAAGAATACATCACAGCAGTGACAGTGAGCTATTCAGTGATAAAGTCATTAGTTAATGTGACGGAGGAGTTGCATGCAGTCTAGAGGATCCATTATTATTAGAGGGAGCTGCAAGTAAGAGGACCAATTGTTAGAGAAGATTTGTGAAACAGTGAGCCACCATTCCTATGGGTCTAGACAAGTGAGATAAAGACACTACATGTACAATAAACATTGTGTGTGTTAGTGAAATTTGTTTTGTCCTATTAAAATTATTATTACGAAGAAATTTCTTTTATTTATTTTGCGTATTTAGTTATTTTTAAATCTGATGGGATTCTATTTAAATAAAAAAAAAAATTAAATAAAATAAAAAAATTAAAATGGAATGAATTATATTAATTGGGAGCTTAAGATGGAAAGGTGTAATGTATGTGAATTGTTGGAATTGAAGCCAAACCAGTGTCTCTGGTAACTACTTTAGTTTAAGATTGAAGAAAGGTGAAGCAAGCCAACGCAACGGTTCTCGAAAGAATGTCACATTATCATTTCTCATATAAGGGAATACAAAACAACTAGTGAGATAGGGGAGAAATTAAAATGTTTTTAGGAAGGAGTAAATATAACTAGACTCACATTTTTTAAGGGAGGGTTTTTTTAAATTAAAATGAAAGAAAACTAATACATTATTAATTATCTATTTAAAATTAAAGATTTAAAAGATAAGTTGGGTGACAAGAGTGAGAAGGTATGTAACCACTTAGTTAGTATAACAATAAGTGGTAAATTTCATGAATATTGGGTATTTATCATTAGTCCTCCATCAACAAAGAAAGCACATTAGTTTGACGCAAGAACAGGAAAGAAGGAAGACGGTTGACAACATATGTCAAAATTCATAGTTACATTTGGTGGCTAAAGGCAAGCAACCATATAAAGGAAAATCATGAGTAAAGAACAATGACAACAAACTTAATGTGAAAGCACATTAGTTTGACACAAGAACAGGAAAGAAGGAAGACGGTTGACAACATATGTCAAAATTCATAGTTACATTTGGTGGCTAAAGGCAAGCAACCATATAAAGGAAAATCATGAGTAAAGAACAACGACAACAAACTTAATGTGAAACAGTATGAAGAATAACAGTACATGTACTTACTTTGGTAAGTTTGGACACTATACTTATTAATGTAGGAAAAAGAAGTTTAATTAGTTCAACTAAAGAAGTGGAGAAGACAACTTTGTTAATAGAGAAGCAAAGCTAAATTATGACTTCAAAAATCTAAAGTTGTTTATCTTAGATGTAGCCTTATTAACAAAAATAGATGATTGCACTGCACAGTTCATAGATTCGGGAACATCCATTCATATGAATTGTCATAGAGATTGGTTTAAAACATATAATGATAAAACTAGTGGTGATAGAGTTCGTAAAATAAAAAGGTGTGGTGACTTATTTGTAAATTTACCAAATGGTCATGCGAAACAAATAAAACTTGTTATGTATGTATAAGCGATTAAGAAAATTTTAATCTCAAATTCAACAATCACAAATCAAGGTTCGGAATTTGAATTAGTCCATAGATTCGGGAACATCCATTCATATGAATTGTCATAGAGATTGGTTTAAAACATATAATGATAAAACTAGTGGTGATAGAGTTCGTAAAATAAAAAGGTGTGGTGACTTATTTGTAAATTTACCAAATGGTCATGCGAAACAAATAAAACTTGTTATGTATGTATAAGCGACTAAGAAAATTTTAATCTCAAATTCAACAATCACAAATCAAGGTTCGGAATTTGAATTTGTTAAGTGACCGGGTTGTCAAGTGAAAGATATGCAAGATCATGACAAAGTCATAGAAAAAGGTGTCAAAGGGGGAGGCCTATACAAACTTGATGTTACTATGGAGAGTAATCAAGATTTGTTATCTACACATGTGTTCACAAAAGAACGATGGAACTTAAGGTATGAACATTTAAATTTCAATGAGATATTTTACTTCAAAGAAAAAATGCAGCGAATAATTTTCTAGTTTTCAAGAATGAGCATGTCGAATGTGATGGTTGTGCATTAGGAAAATAATATAGAAATAAGTGAAACTAGTAGGAAAGATGTTCATACTTGCCTTTTATGTTTAGTAATTATAAATGAAATTCTTAAACAACAATAATGTTTCTATTAATATTCTTATAAATAGAGAGAAAAATATGGACATTTCACAAGGAATTGCAAGAAGAAAAGAGAAGATCCACAAAAGAAGCAATATGAATGGGATTAATGATAGTAGCCAAAGAGGAGAGGGGTCCAATACATCCAAACACCTAGGCTAACCCCTCTGGTGCATCTGGATCTAAGGGGAAAGGATCAGTGTCTCCTAATAAGAATGGACCCCCAATAGGAGATGTCACATTGGACATCATGAAAAAAGAACCTTTGGATCATGCTAACATTTTTTAGCCCTTGAATCAAGTAAATGAAGAAGAATAAATTCAATTGGAAGAAATAGATCCCCATGCAAAATATAAAAAAAAAAATACAGCATATCTTCCCCCTAAGGGGATGCCCCCCCTTGAGGACACCCCAACAATTGAACGACCTGAGGAAGACTATGGATTTGAAGAGGAGTTCCACTCTCCTTGGACTTCTCATGTTACTAATAACTTGGAATTCTCATGGTACTAATATCTTGATGTCACCAAGTTATCTATTCTACACGAGAGTCTTTTTTTTCCATGAACGAAAACCCAAAAAAGGAAGAGAAAAGAAAACCGAACTATCAAATCTTTAATCCCTTTAGCATCTCCTTGGCAACAACGCCAAAAACGTCAGAAGATTCAATTGCTTAAATTGAGGACATAAAATTAACAAATTGGGAATTTGTAAACTTGTGAGATGCATGCACAATATGTGTAGGATTAGAGCATCTAGACTATTTCTATAAAATTTGAAAGGGAATTAGCTTATTAAGTCTTTTTCGGGAGTTAAGATTAAACATTGAGGCTAATGTCACTTAGTTCACTCAATAGCTCAAACAATTCCCATAGCTCTATTAAGCACATAAATCAAAGAAATATGCAACCATAAGTTGAAACCAAAAGATTTTATAACTATAGGTCTAAGCCATGTAGATTTTGCTTTCTTAGAATCTTCGGGCTAACAACGTCTACAATTTTATGTTGCACATCACACTTGGATGATAACACACTTACAACAAATTAAATAGCATAAAGCAATGAACAACAAAAGCATAAATAAATTATGAATACAACTCAAAGAAGTTGTCAATTGATAAATGAAACAAGAACTACTAATGCATGGAATAACAATGCACAAATGAAACTAGAAAATGCAAAAGTAAAAGACACATAAGAAAATAAACTAATGGACAGTGTATACGAAAGAGATGGGGCCCCGCCTCCCTTGGAATACACCCCAAGGAAGGATAAATATCTATGTTCACAATTAGCAACAAAGGACTTTTTATTTTAGCATTAAGAAATTATATAGTACGATCTTCTATATAATGATATTCCTCCTCAACCTCTTCACTGATATAACTATATTCCTTTATATCTCTATTTTTAATATGGATGGATCTCCCCCTTATATTTATTCATACAACTTAAATTTGATAGAGGGAAAGAGGTCACAACAAGACGAGATAAATCCTCAATATGTAGATCTCACAACCACCACATCTATGACTTATCTTTATTAAGACAAAGATGGTTTGTATATTGTTAGAAATAATAATTTTAGTTGTCTATTGTGGGAATGCCTTATGGAGATATTTAGAGCATCATATCCACTTGTGTAACCAAAAATTAAAGATGTCAACAAATTGCTTTCCAAGTTTTGTCCAACACTTTGACCAAAGATCTAAAAATATTTCGATGAGGTTGGGGATGAGTAAATAGAAAGAAAACCATATTGATGCCCATATTGACAAAACCCACGTGCCCAATTTTGTTTTTATTAGGTTCCACTAAGTGAATTAATGAATACTTATAAAAACAACCACTAGAGGAAATTATGGATTTTGTCATAAAATACCTGCTTGGAAAACATGTTTTTACGAACATCCTTTCTGAAATATTTCCATGTTTCACTCAATTGATGGTATTCAACAAAAAACCCATGTCTCATAATTTTTTAATATGTCTTCATTGATTTGTAAAGGATGTGGAAAAAAGAGCTCTAAAAACAAGTCACTACAAGAATTTCAATAATGTTGTTCACTACCAAATTTTCAAGATGCGCTACTGGATTTCTAAAAATTCCATGAAGACTGTTGCAAGAAAGTATTTAAGCAATCACAATATCTACTCTAAATAATCAACAAAACATAAAAAATTAATAAAATTAATGATCATAGGTGATGTAGGAGCAAGAGGGGTTATCTATCGCCTTGATGAAAAATAGAGATACAATATGCATGGTTGGATTTCTAAAAATTCCATGAATATGGTTGCAAGCAAGTAGCTACGAAATCACAATATCTACTCTAAATAAATAAAAAACATAAATATTTAATAAAATTAATGATCACATGGGAGCTAGGAGCAGGAGGGGTTATCTATTGCCCTGATGAAGAAATAAAGATACAATATGCATGGGGCTTGGGAAGTGATACAAATAATCAAGTTTACCTTTTAGCCTTGTGGCAGGGATTGGAATTGGCTATTTCACGTGGAATTTGACAGTTAATGGTGTATGCAGACATAATGATAGTCATTCAATAGGTGTGCAAGCTCTAAGAGAATCCTCACCATGTTCAATCCTCAATTCTACAAAGAATAAGCTTGCAAATTGAAATATTTGAGACTATTGGATTCTACCACGTTAAGAAGCATCTTAGTTCAAAAGTGAACGAATTAGAAAATAAGGAAGTCTTTCTAGAACAAGGGATAGTAACTCAGGATGACATAAGTGGTGTTTGCAGACCATTTCCATGAAAATCCAAAATAAAAATCAGAGACAAGGTGTCAAAAAAACTTTAAATTGTAATAAATGGGGAAGAAAACGGACAATGGTCTACCATCCTAATGATAGACCACATACATGTTCTACGAGCCTTCATCTTCTCTTTCTAGAAATTTGACAGCTCTTTATTTCCGTCAACGTTTAGGCTTGTGCTCATACTTGGCCTCGCTATGTGCTCACAAGCATGGTCCCATATAGATGGAAGAGCGTTCAACTTCATAATAAATGTTGAAGGAATCTAAGGGATACTGCATCTATATCTGAGGAGAGGCAGGCATGCTTGGGGTACATAGTTTTAATGGAGAATTGTAGGGATATTAATTCTGAAGTCGAATGTTTGGTTAGGAGAATGTGTATGGTAATTTGTTGCATTAGAGATGCCAAGCGAATTTACGGCTTAGTGGAGGTAGGCTTGTTTGGTAATAAGAAGCAACTTGTTGCGATATTTGTTGAAGGTCAGTTATGTTACTGTTAAACGAGATTTATGATTGTGGATAAAAGTATCTCCCCTAGGTTGGTGGCTAACCTAGAACAAATGTAGAGACATGAAACACAATGCTTTTCCTTAAAGTAAATAGATGGCAAACTGAGGCCTACCTGAAATCCTTCACACACTTCACTCCTTCTTTAGCTTGGAAGCTCTAATTCTAGCTACGAATGCCAAAATTAGAACTTGGACAGTTAGATACCACAAGCCAAGAAACTATGAGATCTATGCAATATCATCTAAGTACTTCATTTAATAGATCAACATGTTATTGAAATAAGTGAAATAACAACATCACATATAAGAAAACAATGAATTATTTGCATTAATATAAATGGAAGGAGATTACAACCATAAGTAGCAATTGATCTTGTAGAAGAGCTCCTCCAAGTTGTTGACTTGTCCTTTCCTCGTCACAATATGCACCTCCAATCACCCTAAATGCATGAGATGATGACCACTCACTACAATAGCATGACAACAGAATTACTCTCCAAAAGCCAATCCCCAACCACATAGAATGTTGGGAATATATAGAGAAGTATGATAAGTTAGGAGTTCTTATCCAATTACGAATCTAGGGTAAGAGATCCACCTTTGATGGAGGGATAGGATCAAAGGATAAGTGGCGAAAAATTCAATGTAGGGAAGGATAGGATCCAAATGTTTTATCCAAGGCAAGTAGTTATAACAACTTCTGGAAACTCCTAGAAGGGGAAGCTTCTGTAATCTTGCATATTTCTAGAACCAACACATGTGCAAAGGGGAGAAACCTATTGGTGACCAACACAGGCCATAGTGGAGCAACCTGCTGGTGAACACACCCCAGTAGGCCTACAGGGATCATTGGTCCTCAAACTGGCTCAGATGAAGCAATTTAGAGCTGAAACTTTGGGAAATTAAAGATACATGCATAGGGCTTTGTGAAAGATGGTGACAAGGGGGAATAGGATGTTGATTGATCCCATTAGGAGGCTCATTGATTGGATGTGACAAAATGGCCTATAACAGAATGCCCCCTAAAGCGCAAAGTCAGAAATGATGACTAATGACTGAAGTGCTTTACCTTGTGACAATTAGGGATCAAGGACAGCCAACGAGCTTCATTTGTTACAATAGATTTACAACATGATATCTTCTAACTTAGCAACCGGAGAAGCCACAGTAAAAACCAATTTTTATTTTATTTTATTTTTATTTTTTTTCACGACAACTTTTAAGAAATTGAAGGTCTGCAGCTTTTTTTGCTATCTTCACCCTAAATTTTTCGAGTAAAATGACTTCACTCCACGTATCCCCTCCGCATAGGGAAATGATTTTGGATTTAAGACTTCTGTGGTTAATATCTTCTAACTTAGCAACCAAAGAACCCACAGTAAAAACCATTTTTTTTTCACGACAACTTTTAAGAAATTGAAGGTCTGCAACTCTTCTTGCTATCTTCACCCTAAATTTTTCAAGTAAAATGACTTCACTCCACGTATCCCCTCCACATAGGGAAATGATTCTGGATTTAAGACTTTTGTGGTTAATATCTTCTAACTTAGCAACCGGAGAACCCTCAGTAAAAACTTTTTTTTTTTTTTTTTCACGACAACTTTTAAGAAATTGAAGGTCTACAGCTCTTCTTGCTATCTTCACCCTAAATTTTTCAAGTAATGCTATCTTCACCCATACTCAGCTCATAAGCTAACATAACATGTATACTGATCAAAAGACGCATCCATAGATGCAACTAGTGGACCCATGACTCGATGACTTTTGATACAATCATGACCATCATACATTGTGATTTTTGTATAACTCCTGAAATTGCAGATCGGATGACAAAAAAAAGATCTAGGGTCTTCTATCTCATTCACATGACCAACCAATGTACAAGTCTAAACATGTGAATCAATGAGATGGATTCAAAGATGGTAGACACAATTTGATTACTGGTCAATGATGTAAGTCATTAAAATACGCGGGAGAAACCATAAATGATGTTGATGGCTCTCAAGGTACTATAGTATAATCTGTATGGTGTGAATGAATGAGTTGATGTCGAACACCAAACAAAACCTTTCAGTCGAAGGCCATTGATGTAAACCTATCGCTGAGAGCGAGGAAATTTTCCATTGATGTATGCAAGCACTAAGGTACCAAGGGGTGTTCCTAAGTCAACTTCCTAGATGATGTGTTGATGTCGACAAGAAGCGACTCGTTGTAGGAGGGCCTTGATGTATCCTCCATCAACGACGTGAAACGGGTATGATGATTAAGACAGAATGATCAAAATGATGTTAACTTAGATCAAGAAAGGCAGACATGAAATGAAAGCTTAAGAGTGTTATAGCAGAGATCAACTGAAGGGATTCTCTTGAACACACCAACGACATTGAATGGAGTTGGTAGCATTGACCCAAAACTGATTTGGAGGCTCTGAAAATGGTATGATAACCAAAATACGAGCAGATTACCCAACCCAACAACGATAGAGATGAAATGGAAGAGTATCGTGTTCAAGAGTGACTCATTTCCATTAGCAAAATGGAATCGCTTGTTTCCCCAATTTTCCCAACTTTTCTATTTGAGGAAAAGTGTTGTGAGACAAAGGATTCCCTGGCAGTAGTACGTTGATTGAGGACTCAAAGGTGGTCAACTATAAAAAGATTATGTGCAGCTGAGCCTATAGTTGGGTGGAGAGTCATCACAAAAACTTTGTTGTGGTTAGCAAGATTCAAATAACGTTCAACTCCAAAGTTAGAAGTAAGAAATATCATCACTACAAATAAGGTGTCTCTACTCGTGCTTTTGGGAAATTCTATGCTAATTAGTTGAATAATTGTGTGTTGATTATTAATCACATAAATTAATGTATTTAGTTGTATGTTTTACTTTAGGCTTGTTACATTTATGGTATCTTATTTATTTTGGATTTCACTTACCTTTACCTCTTCCTTGCCTTTGCATCTTCCTTGATGTCCCTTATATAATTATTATAGATTCTTCTAATACATCTCCTTGTTACCATTCATTCTTTATGGTCTTGTTGCTCAAATTCCATATATAATGGAATAACTTCTTTGGTGTATTCATAAGTCATGCACATTCATTATTCTCCAAACCTTGTTTTCTATATCAAGCACACTTTTGCCACATAGTTTCATTCATTAAACCTTCCTAAGCATATTGATGCCCTTGGTATTTCATACATTGTTTTTCATCATGCTATCACAAGCTCATTTCCTCTATGTCTATACTTAATCCCTTTTATCATGAATGTGTACTACTATTGTTGTGTTCATGTATATCACAGTCATCTTTAACACACTTATATGTACTTCATTCTAACACAATGTTAAATTTAGATTATCATATATATTATAATATAATATATATATATAAGAGAATATCATGCATAAATTATTTGTTTTTTATTAATTTTAAAATTTTAAATTGATGAAATTGGTATTTAAAATGCATTTTTCATATAACATTTTTAAAATCACTAGAACATGAATTGTACATATTCATAAAGCTCAAACTTATTGTTTCCAAAAAATGGCCACTAAATTTTAAATAAATTTATAAAAAAATAAAATAAATAAAGAAAAAAAGTGTTAAACTAATCCCTCACAAACCCCTTGAAACTTATCATAAAACTCAAATTTACCATTCAAAAAATTACCATTAAATTTAAAAAATAAAAATGAATGAATAAATTATAGCCATTTATTTTAAACTTTCATATATTTTTAAATGTACTTGGGTCTATCCTAGGAATTGTGTGCCACATTGTACACAAGAATGCAAAATTAGAACCCTTTCAAAACACGTGATACAATAAGAACAGGCCACACCACAAAATGGGCCCACATTCCACATGCCATGCCAGCAAGGCCACTTAATTTTGAATCGATGGATTCCATAACTTCACTGAATATACCTCTTGTGACTGTAGTCCATCTGGAATATAGATCTGATTGCAACTCACCTCGCGCTATTGACTATTTTGGTTCTGCTACTGACTTTTTCGTGCTCCAACCTGAAACGTGTGGATATCAAAAAAATCCAAGAATCCTGGTAGTGACCGTTGACCAGTAGAAATCATATGAAAAGTGGATTCCATAACTTCACTGAATATACCTCTTGTTGACTGTAGTCCATCTGGAATATAGATCTGATTGCAACTCAGCTCACGCTATTGACTATTTTGGTTCTGCTACTGACTTTTTCGTGCTCCAACCTGAAACGTGTGGATATGAAAAAAATCCAATCCTGGTAGTGACCGTTGACCAGTAGAAATCATATGAAAAGCACGACAGGCGCCCTGTTGTACAATAAAACACAGTACACCATAGATATAGATGGGCATTGGGTGCTCTTTGAAGTCACGCCACCGACGAAGGCCCATGAGGGCCTAGGGGGTGGAAATTAACAAGGAAAATTGCAAGTCCCTGCTAATTAAAATACAGTTAAAAAAATTGCCACATTGGTAAAGATGTTTTTATCAGATTGTGAAAATGGGTCAGGGAAGCGTGAAAACCGAAAATGGGTCAGGAAAGTGTGAAAACCATAGGATTGGATGAATAGGTCTGTTTTGAAATTGTAAGGTTGAGTTAAAACTGACTTAAAATTTGAGGTTTTTCTCTTTCTACACTTAGTTAACCATTGTGGAAAATTGAAAATATTATATTCAAATCTAAGTATTTCAGTTGATTGTCATAAATTCTAGTAAAGGGTTTAAACAGAAGTTAGGTTAGTGAATCTGCTTAGTTGCAGTGCTATTTATTGTTACCCTTTTTTAGTCAATTGACGCCTTCCTGTCCCCGCTCAAAAATGGACAACCGGAATCTCCGGCAGCGTTATTATTCCATTTATTCAATGACACGCGCACCTCCAGAGTCTGGATTGGTTGGAGTCAGTGATTGCAACATGAGGGTACCTTGACTGCCTTCCCGGCGGGCGTCGGCTCTCCCTTGACTGCCTTCCGGCAGGGTTCATCAACGAAATATAATTGCTGGTAGATTGTTACAGTGTTGTTGTTAGGGTGTAAGCAGATAATCGATATAGTCTGTTTAGATAACTGGCAGTCGGAACTCCCACTTAGATTGGTATGTGTTGAATTCAGATCTAAATTTCAAAGGACCTGTTAATCTCAGAAAAGTTTATATATGCATATAAATTATAGAATCAACTCTTTTAATATATTGTTTCATTTGTTGTGTATGTTTAATTCCTGTTTTGGTACCAGAGCTTGGCTTGTGAGGCCACGAGGAAGAGGTGGTGTGTGAAAAGAATGCACCACAGTAGTGACAGTGAGAAATGCAGTGATAAAGTTATTGGTTAGTGTGACAGAGTAGTTGCATGCAGTCTAGAGGATCCATTACTATTAGAGGAAGCTGCAAGTAAGAGGACCGATTGTTGAGATTTGTGAAATAGTGAACCACCATTCCCATGGGTCTAGACAAGTGAGATAAAGACACTATATGCATTTAGTGTATTGAACATTGTGTTTGTTAGTGAAATTAGATAAGTGAGATAAATACACTATATGCATTGAGTGTATTGAACATTGTGTTTGTTAGTGAAATTAGACCAGTGAGATAAATACACTATGCATTTAGTGTATTGAAAATTGTGTTTGTTAGTGAAATTTGTTTGTTCCTAATTAAAATTATTATTAAAAAGAAATTTCTTTTATTTATTTTGCTATTTAATTATGTCTAATTTAATGGATCTTTATTTAAATTAGGGAAACAAGTTAAAAGTGAATGAGTTATATAAATTGAGAGTTTAAGATGCATATTTTGATGGAAAGATGTAATGTATGTGAAATTGTTGGAATTGAAGCCAAATTAGTGGCTCTTGTAACTACTTTAGTTCAAGATAGAAGAAAGGTGAAACCAACACAGAGGTTCTCTTAAGAATGCCACATTGTCATTTCTCATATAAGCTAATACAAAACAACCAATGAGACATTGGAGGCATTAAATTTTTTGTATGAAAGAGTAAATACAAATAGACTGACTATTTTTAAGGGAAAGTTTTTTCTTAATTAAAATAAAAGAAAATGAATACATTATTAATTATCTATCTAGAATTAAATATTTAAAAGATAAGTTGGGTGATAATGGTGAGAAAGTATCAAGTAGTGATTTAGTTAGTATAACATTAAGTGGTAAATTGCATAAATATCGATTATTTATCACAACATATGACAAAATTCATAATTACATTTGATGGCTAAAGGCAAGCAACCTATAAAGGAAAACCATGAGTAAAGAACAACGTCAACAAACTTAATGTGAAAATGTATGAAGAATAATGGTACATGTACTTATTGTGGTAAGTTTGGACACTATACTTACTAATGTAGGAAAAGGAAGTTTAATTAGTTAAACTAAAGAAGTCGAGAAGACAACTTTGTTGATAGAGAAGCAGAGGTAAGTTATGACCTCAAAAATTTAAAATTGTTTATCTTAGAAGTAGCCCTATCAACAAAAATAGATGATTGTATTGCATGGTTCATAGATTCTAGAACATCCATTCATATGAATTGTCATAAAGATTGGTTTAAAACATATAATGATAAAACTAGCAGTGATAGATTTCATAAAACAAAAAGATGTGGTGACTTATCTGAAAATTTACCAAATTGTCATGTGAAATAAATAAAAAGGGTTATGTATGTATAAGGAATTAAGAAAATTCTAATCTCAAATTCAGCAATCACAAATCAAGGTTCGAAATTTGAATTTGTGAAGTCCGGTTATTAAGTGAAAGATATGCAAGATCATGACCAAATCACAACAAAAGGCATCAAAGGGGGAGGCCTATACAAACTTGATGTTACTATGGAGAGTAATCAATATTTGTTATATACAAGTGCGTCTACAGAAGAATTATGGCACTTAGGGTATCAACATTTAAATTTCAATGAGATATTCTATTTCAAAGAAAAAACACAGTGAATAGCTTTCCAGGTTTTAAGAATGAGCATGTTGAATGTGATGGTTGCACATTAGGGAAATAATATACAAATAAGAGAAATTAGTAGGAAATATGTTTATACCTTCCTTTTATGTTTAGTAATTATTCATGAAATTCTTAAACAATAATAATGTTTCTATTATTCTTCTTATAAATAGAGAGGAAAACAATGGAAAATTTCGCAATTAACTTTAATATATTTTTTTAAACTAATTAAATGTATTTCGGTTTATCTTTGAAGTTGTATGAGTGCTACCATAGTGTACAGAACGGATAAAAACCCTTTTGAAAACACGTGATATAATGCCATGCCAGCAAGGCCACGTAATTTTGAAACAATGGATCCCATAGCTTCACTGAAGATACTTCTTATTGACCATAGTCCATATCGAATAATAGATCTGATTTGCAACTCACCTCATGCTCTTGACTTTTTAGGTTCTACTGCTGACGTTTTGGCACTCCAAGTTGAGACGTAGATTTCAAACAATTTCAAGACCAGATTCCAAGAATCAAGGTGTCATGAACTGATCTATCATGTGCAATTGGTAATGACTATTGACCGGCACGAATTCAGAATGCATGGAAATATGAAAACCAGGGAAGGCTCTCGGTTGTATAATAATAAAAAAAAAACAAAACAAGTTGTTTTTAGAGGTTACACCAAAATTTATAGGTATTGGTGAACATTTTATATCGGTGATTAGGATTTTCAGGATCCTTAGAGTGGAAATTACGGATTCTATAAAGGTGTGGTGATTTTTCCAATACCCCCCTCAAACGCAACTCGAGGGACCAAGCTCTGATACCATGAAGAGGTTTTCCATTATACCAAAACCCACAAGTGTTAGTAAATGTTCTAGGATCCCCAGGGTGGAAATTAGGGATTCCATAGAGGTCAGGGTGGAAATTAGGGATTCCATAGAGGTGTCGTGATTCTTCCAACAGTTTTTAGTTTTTTGGAAGTTTTTAAAATGGTTTTTTTTTTTTTTAAATTTAATGGGTAATTTTTGTATAATCAAAATGTCTTAAATTTTTTCAAGGTTCTAAATCTATATATAATTAAAACAACATTTTAAATAATACAAATCAAGTTTTTCCATCAAATTCAACCAAAAAATTACACAAAAACAACTCTTAATAAATTTACACATTACCTATCATCTTTGAAGTGACCCCACCCACGAAAACCCAACTCCTAATAAAAATACACATTACACAATCAATGGGCGCTCTTTGAAGTGACACCACGGACGAAAGCCCATGAGGACCAAGCAGGGATGGAATTGGAATTTCAACTTAATGAGTGATTTTCCTGATACAATAAAAAAAAGGTCCATATCATCAAAGATGTTTTAAATTGCGAAAAGAAAATGGGTCAGGGAAGTGTCAAAACCATGAGCCTGTTTTGAAATTCCAAATGTCAGACAAACTGCTTAATTGCAGCACTTGTTTGTTGCGACCATTCCTGAGTTGATTCTCGGTCAATTCTGTGGACATGAAATTCTTATACACAAAAACATAATAGGGTAAAGATTGGTTTAAATAAGTGTTAAGTCAGACGATCTGGTTAAATGCGGCACTTATTTATTGTAACCATTCCTGAGTCAATTCTCTGGATACGAAATTCTTATACACAAAAACGTAGTAGGTAAAAGATTGACACGGTTGTCGTACATTTTATACATATTCCACTTGTCCGATGGATGGGCAAAATAAATTTGAAATTCCAGGCTGGGCACTTTAGGTAATGCCACTGAGTCAGATCTGGTGGCTGTATAACCCAAAAAATTGAACGGTAAGCCCAAAAAATTGAACGGTAAGCCTCATTTAATGCATTGGCCGGCTACTTATTTTATTTTCAGCGCTCCGGCAGGTATCCATTGGCACGTGCATTTTCAAATTCAGAAATCTTTGGATTCAAGTGATTGCAACATTAGGGTAACTTGACTGCCTTAGCGGCGGGCGTCGGCTGTCCCTTGACTACCTTTCCAATCTATAAACACACGTCACCCATTGAGCAGCGAGACACCAATTAGCATCTCATCCTCCACTCTCGAAAGACGCAATGGAAGGTCACAAAAATAAGGCGATGATGATTGTGGCAGAGATAAAACGCGTGAACGAGGAGAATCAGAAACTGAAGTCTATGGTGAGAGGCATTACTAGTCAATGTGACTACTTGCAAAATCAAATCAGTTTTCTGTTGCAACAGCAGAAGCGCGTTGATGGAAGCCAGGTATATGTTATATTGTTTTAGGAAGACAATTTTACATTGAGATTATAATTAATGTTGATGAATGTCAACAATTCTTAATCTTTCCATTTCTGATTTCACAGAAATTCAGTACAGATCACCATTCTATTAATGCCCACACTGGCCGTAATGAACAAGGTGGAGTAAAGGGGAAGAAGAATGTCGAATTTATGGAAGATTACCAGCTGCCTTCAAAGAAGAGGAAGATAAATTACATGCAGTCGGAACAGATTGAGTATGGAATCAATTCGTCCGTGGATGACAGTAGCCCATGCTGTCAGGGAGAGTCGTCGAACAAGATGCATCAGCTGGTGCCGAACAGGGGCTCCGGCAAACAGATCCAGGCGGCCAAACCCAAAAGAGTCGTAGTCGCGCGATCAAGATCCGAGGAATCTGCGGTAATAACCCAACTAATTTTGACCTTGCTTTGATGAAATCTTTGCAATGTGGCATAGAACTACATATATATTCTTGCTTTTCTGCCATGTATAAAGAAACTGATCTGAGGTTTTCTCTCAGAGAGGCGATGGGTGCCAGTGGCGGAAATATGGGCAAAAGACGACAAAAAGCAATCCACTTCCAAGATCTTATTACAGATGTGCTTGGGCTCCCAGTTGCCCAGTTAAAAAACAGGTTCGCGCTCTTCTTTCACTTTTTTCTCCCCTCTGCCACGAAGAAATTTATTAGTCGTACTGTCATCGACTGTGAAATACATAAAATTGGCCTAGTTGTCTATGTTAAAATTATGAGCAGGTTCAGAGAAGCGTCCAAGACCCGACAGTTTTAATAACAACCTACGAAGGTGAACACACACATGCTCTGAGTCCTCTGGCTATGGCCATCAGGCGCGCCTCCTCCTCCAATCAGCTCATTAGTGAGCGATCGAATATCCTGAATTCCGTTGCAGACAACCAGTTGATACCCATTGCCAGAATATCGACATCGAGCCCCTTTCCCACAATCACACTCGACCTTACAGACGACCAGCCGAATCCAGGATTACCGTTGCAGCTTCCATCTTTAGCGGCAGGCAGTTTCCAACACTCTACTCCAGTGCCTAACAGTATGGGCCTTGTATTCGATCAGAACCAGCTGGATCACTTAGCGATCATGAATTCTGTGGCGTCTATAAAAGCAGATCCCAACTTCACTGCAGCCCTGGGTATAGCCATAGCCGGCTCTGTGCTCAGGTTGGGTGATCCAGCCCAGGGAATGATGCCTAAATTCCCTCCAACAACGAATGGTTCAACCCTCTAATAAGCATTTGTCTAGATTCGGCGCGGTGTGCTCTGCAATAGTTATGTGCCGAATATTTCACAATTTTTGCTCGTATTGTAAACTGTACATAGCATGAGTCAAAATGAGGATTAAGACAAAATCTATGGATGAGATTGAAGCGAGACTACTTGTGCTATGCGCCCAGTCTCTCAAGAGTATGGAACTCGTGAAGGAAGCTATAAGGGAGAGGTGTAGAAATCATACTTACTTTCTATTTTGCAGCGATTCCTATACTATTTCTGTTAAAAATAACTAAAGAGATATAATTGCTGGTAGATTGTTCAGTGTTGTTGTTAGGTGTAGACAGATAATCGATATAGTCTGTTTAGATAACTGGCAGTAAGAACTCCCACTTAGATAGGTATGTGTTGAATTCAGACCTAAATTTCAGGGGATCTGTTAATCTCAGAAAAGTTTATATATACATATAAATTAGAGAATCAGCTCTTTTATATATTGTTTCATTTGTTGTGTATGTTTAATTCCTGTTTTGGTACCAGAGCTTGGCTTGTGAGGCCGCGAGGAAGAGGTATTGTGTGAAAAGAATACATCACAGCAATGACAGTGAGCAATGCAGTGATAAAGTCATTAGTTAATGTGACTGAGGAGTTGCATGCAGTCTAGAGGATCCATTACTATTAGAGGGAGCTGCAAGTAAGAGGACCAATTGTTGAGAAGATTTGTGAAATAGTGAGCCACCATTCCTATGGGTCTAGACAAGTGAGATAAAGACACTACATGTACACTAAACATTGTGTGTGTTAGTGAAATTTGTTTTGTCCTATTAAAATTATTATTACAAAGAAATTTATTTTATTTATTTTTGCTATTTAGTTATTTTAAATCTGATGGATTCTTATTTAATAAAAAAAAAAAAAAAGTTAAAATGGAATGAATTATATAAATTGGGAGTTTAAGATGGAAAGATATAATGTATGTGAATTGTTGGAATTGAAGCCAAATCGGTGTCTCTTGTAACTACTTTAATTTAAGAGGGAAGAAAGGTGAAGCAAGCCCACGCAATGATTTTTGAAAGAATGTCACAATATCATTTCTCATATAAGGGAATACAAAACAACTATTGAGACATGGGAGAAATTAAAATGTTTTTATGAAAGAGTAAATATAACTAGACTCACATTTTTTAAGGGAAGGTTTTTTTAAATTAAAATGAAAGAAAAGCCATACATTATTAATTATCTATTTAAAATTAAAGATTTAAAAGATAAGTTAGGTGACAAGAGTGAGAAGGTATGTAATCACTTAGTTAGTATAACAATAAGTGGTAAATTTCATAAATATCAGGTATTTATCACTAGTCCTCCATCAACAAAGAAAGCACATTAGTTTGACGCAAGAACAGGAAAGAAGGAAGACGGTTGACAACATATGTCAAAATTCATAGTTACATTTGATGGCTAAAGGCAAGCAACCATATAAAGGAAAATCATGAGTAAAGAACAATGACAACAAACTTAATGTGAAACAATATGAGAAAGAAGGAAGACGGTTGACAACATATGTCAAAATTCATAGTTACATTTGATGGCTAAAGGCAAGCAACCATATAAAGGAAAATCATGAGTAAAGAACAATGACAACAAACTTAATGTGAAACAATATGAAGAATAATGGTACATGTACTTACTTTGGTAAGTTTGGACACTATACTTACTAATGTAGG
Source organism: Pinus taeda (assembly GCA_000404065.3). Taxonomy (NCBI): domain Eukaryota; kingdom Viridiplantae; phylum Streptophyta; class Pinopsida; order Pinales; family Pinaceae; genus Pinus; species Pinus taeda. The sequence goes on from APFE030697538.1 coordinate 187,186, forward strand.
AAAAAGAAGTTTAATTAGTTCAACTAAAGAAGTGGAGAAGACAACTTTGTTAATAGAGAAGCACAGGTAAGTTATGACTTCAAAAATCTAAAGTTGTTTATCTTAGATGTAGCCCTATTAACAAAAATAGGTGATTGTATTACACAGTTCATAGATTCGGGAACATCCATTCATATGAATTGTCATAGAGATTGGTTTAAAACATATAATGATAAACCTAGTGGTGATAGAGTTTGTAAAATAAAAAGGTGTGGTGACTTATTTGTAAATTTACCAAATGGTCATGCGAAACAAATAAAACTTGTTATGTATGTATAAGCGATTAAGAAAATTCTAATCTCAAATTCAACAATCACAAATCAAGGTTTGGAATTTGAATTTGTTAAGTGACCGGGTTGTCAAGTGAAAGATTATGCAAGATCATGACAAAGTCATAGAAAAAGGTGTCAAAGGGGGAGGCCTATACAAACTTGATGTTACTAAGGAGAGTAATCAAGCTTTGTTATCTACAAGTGTGTTCACAAAAGAACTATGGAACTTAAGGTATGAACATTTAAATTTTAATGAGATATTTTACTTCAAAGAAAAAATGCAACGAATAATTTTCTAGTTTTCAAGAATGAGCATGTCGAATGTGATGGTTGTGCATTAGGAAAATAATATACAAATAAGTGAAATTAGTAGGAAAGATGTTTATACTTGCCTTTTATGTTTAGTAATTATAAATGAAATTCTTAAACAACAATAATGTTTCCATTAATATTCTTATAAATAGAGAGAAAAATATGGACATTTCACAAGGAATTGCAAGAAGAAAGGAGAAGATCCACAGAAGAAGCAATATGAATGGGATTAGTGATAGTAGCCAAAGAGGAGAGGGGTCCAATACATCCAAACACCTAGGCTAACCCCTCTGGTGCATCTGGATCTAAGGGGAAAGGGTCAATGTCTCCTAATAAGAATGGACCCCAATAGGAGATGTCACATTGGACATCATGAAAAAAGAACCTTCGGATCATGCTAAAAAATTTTAGGCCTTGAATCAAGTAAATGAAGAAGAAGGAATTCAATTGGAAGAAATAGATCCCCATGCAAAATATAAAAAAATACAGCAGATCTTCCCCCTAATGGGATGCCCCCCCTTGAGGACACCCCAACAATTGAACGACCTGAGGAAGACTATGGATTTGAAGAGGAGTTCCACTCTCCTTGGACTTCTCATGTTACTAATAACTTGGCATTCTCATGTTACTAATATCTTGATGTCACCAAGTTATCTATTCTACATGGGAGTCTTTTTATTCCATGAATGAAAACCCAAAAAAGGAAGAGAAAAGAAAACCGGACTATCAAATCTTTAATCCCTTTAACATCTCCTTGGCAACAACGCCAAAAATGTCGGAAAATTCAATTGCCTAAATTGAGGACATAAAATTAACAACTTGGGAATTTGTAAACTTGTGAGATGCATGCACAATATGTGTAGGATTAGAGCATCTAGACTATTTCTATAAAATTTGAAAGGGAATTAGCTTATTAAGTCTTTTTCAAGAGTTACGATTAAACATTGAGGCTAATGTCACTTAGTTCACTCAATAGTTCAAACAACTCCCATAGTTCTATTAAGCACATAAATCAAAGAAATATGGAATCATAAGTTGAAACCAGAAGATTTTATAACTATAGGTCTAAGTCATGTATATTTTGCTTTCTTAGAATCTTCGGGCTAACAACGTCTACAATTTTATGTTGCACATCACACTTGGATGATAACACACTTACAACAAATTAAATAGCATAAAGCAATGAACAACAAAAGCATAAATAAATTATGAATACAACTCAAAGAAGTTGTCAATTGATAAATGAAATAAGAACTACTAATGCATGGAATAACAATGCACAAATGAAACTAGAAAATGCAAAAGTAAAAGACACCTAAGAAAATAAACTAATGGACTGTGTATACGAAAGAGATGGGGCCCTGCCTCCCTTGGAATACACCCCATGGAAGGATACATATCTATGTTCACAATTAGCAGCAAAGGACTTTTTATTTTAGCATTAAGAAATTATATAGTATGATCTTCTATATAATGATCTTCCTCCTCAACCTCTTCACTGATATAACTATATTCCTTTATATCTCCATTTTTAATATGGATGGATCTCCCCCTTATATTTATTCATACAACTTAAATTTGATAGAGGGAAAGAGGTCACAACAAGATGAGATCAATCCTCAATATGTAGATCTCACAACCACCACATCTATGACTTATCTTTATTAAGATAAAGATGGTTTGTATATTGTTAGAAATAATAATTATAGTTATCTATTGTGGGAATACCATATGGAGATATTTAGAGCATCCTATCCACTTGTGTTACCAAAAACTAAAGATGTCAACAAATTGCTTTCCAAGTTTTGTCCAAGACTTTGACCAAAGATCTAAAAATATTTCGATGAGGTTGGGGATGAGTAAATAGAAAGAAAACCATATTGATGCCCATATTGACAAAACCCACGTGCCCAATTTTGTCTTTATTAGGTTCCACTAAGTGAATTAATGAATTAGAGGAAATTATGGATTTTGTCATAAAATACCTGCTTGGAAAACGTGTTTGTACGAACATCCTTTCTGAAATATTTCCATGTTTCACTCAATTGATGGTATTCAACAAAAAACCCATGTCTCATAATTTTTTAATATGTCTTCATTGATTTGTAAAGGATGTGGAAAAAATAGCTCTAAAACAAGTCACTACAAGAATTTCGGTAATGTTGTTCACCACCGAATTTTCAAGATGCGCTACTGGATTTCTAAAAATTCCATGAAGACTGTTGCAAGAAAGTATCTAAGCAATCACAATATCTACTCTAAATAATCAACAAAACATAAAAAATTAATAAAATTAATGATCATGGGTGTGGTAGGAGCAAGAGGGGTTATCTATCGCCTTGATGAAGAAATAGAGATACAATATGCATGGTTGGATTTCTAAAAATTCCATGAATATGGTTGCAAGCAAGTAGCTACGAAATCACAATATCTACTCTAAATAAATAAAAAAACATAAATAATTAATAAAATTAATGATCACATGGGAGTTAGGAGCAAGAGGGGTTATCTATTGCCCCGATGAAGAAATAAAGATACAATATGCATGGGGCTTGGGAAGTGATACAAATAATCAAGTTGACCTTTTAGTCTTGTGGCAGGGATTGGAATTGGCTATTTCACGTGGAATTTGACAGTTAATGGTGTATGGAGACATAATGATAGTCATTCAATAGGTGTGCAAGCTCTAAGAGAATCCTCACCATGTTCAATCCTCAATTTTACAAAGAATAAGCTTGCAAATTGAAATATTTGAGACTGTTGGGTTCTACCACGTTAAGAAGCACCTCAGTTAAAAAGTCAACAAATTAGAAAATAAAGGAGTCTTTCTAGAACAAGGGATAGTAACTCAGGATGACATAAGTGGTGTTTGCAGACCATTTCCATGAAAATCCAAAATAAAAATCAGAGGCAAGGTGTAAAAAAAACTCTAAATTGCAATAAATGGGGAAGAAAGTGGACAATGGTCTACCATCCTTATGATAGACCACATACATGCTCTACGAGCCTTCATCTTCTCTTTCTAGAAATTTGGCGGCTCTTTATTTCCGTTAGGGTTTGGGCCTGTGCTCATACTTGGCCTCGCTATGTGCTCACAAGCATGGTCCCAGATAGATGGAAGAGTGTTCAACTTCATAATAAATGTTGAAGGAATCTAAGGGATACTACATCTATATCTGAGGAGAGGCGGGCACGCTTGGGGTACATAGTTTTAATGGAGAATTGTAGGGATATTAATTCTGAAGTCGAATATTTGGTTAGGAGAATGTGTATGGTAATTTGTTGCATTAGAGATGCCAAGCGAATTTACAGCTTAGTGGAGGTAGGCTTGTTTGGTAATAAGAAGCAACTTGTTGCGATCTTTGCTGAAGGTCAGTTATGTTACTATTAAACAAGATTTATGCTTATAGATAAAAGTATCTCCCCTAGGTTGGTGGCTAACCTAGAACAAATGTAGAGACACGAAACACAATGCTTTTCCTTAAAGTAAATAGATGACAAAGTGAGGCCTACCTGAAATCCTTCACACACTTCACTCCTTCTTTAGCTTGGAAGCTCTAATTCTAGCTACGAATGCCAAAATTAGAACTTGGATAGTCAGACAACACAAGCCAAGAAACCATGAGATCTATGCAGTATCATCTAAGTACTTCATTTAATAGATCAGCATGTTATTGAAATAAGTGAAATAACAACATCACATATAAGAAAACAATGAATTATTTGCATTAATATAAATGGAAGGAGCTTACAACCATAAGTAGCAATTGATATTGTAGAAGAGCTCCTCCAAGTTGTTGACTTGTCCTTTCCTCGTCACAATATGCCCCTCCAATCACCCTAAATGCATGAGATGACGACCACTCACTACAACAGCATAACAACAAAATTACTCTCCAAAATCCAACCCCCAACCACATAGAATGTTGGGAATATATATAGAAGTATGATAAGTTACAAGTTCTTATCCAATTACGAATCTAGGGTAAGAGATCCACCTTTGATGGAGGGATAGGATCAAAGGATAAGTGGCGAAAAATTCAATGTAGGGAAGGATAGGATCGAAACGTTTTATCCAAGGCAAGTAGTTGTAACAACTTCTGGAAACTCCTACAAGGGGAAGCTTTCGTAATCTTGCGGATTTCTAGAACCAACACATGTGCAAAGGGGAGAAACCTATTGGTGACCAACATAGGCCATAGTAGAGCAACCTACTGGTGAACACACCCCAGTAGGCCTACATGGAGCATTGGTCCTCAAACTGGCTCAGATGAAGCAATTTAGGGCTGAAACTTTGGGAAATGAAAGATACATGCATAGGGCTTTGTGAAAGATGGTGACAAGGGGGAATAGGATGTTGATTGATCCCATTAGGAGGCTCATTGATTGGATGTGACAAAATGGCCTATAATAGAATGCCCCCTAAAGCACAAAGTCGGAAATGATGATTAATGACCGAAGTGCTTTACGTTGTGACAATTAGGGATCAAGGACAGCCAACGAGCTTCATTTGTTACAATAGATTTACAACACGATATCTTGTTTGGTGATGGAGGCACACTCATACTCAGCTCATAAGCTAACATAACATGTATACTGATCAAAAGATGCGTCCATAGATGCAACTAGTGGACCCATGACTCGATGACACTTTATACAATCACGACCATCATACATTGTGATTTTTGTATAACTCCTGAAATTGCAGACTGGATGACAAAAAATAGATCTGGGGTCTTCTATCTCATTCACATGACTAACCAATGTACAATTCTAAACATGTGAATCAATGAGATGGATTCGAACATGGTAGACACAATTTGATTACTGGTCAATGATGTAAGTCGTTAAAATACACGGGAGAAACCACAAATGATGTTGATGACTCTCAAGGTACTATAGTACAATCTGTATGGTGTGAATGAATGAGTTGATGTCGAACAAAAAAAAATCTTTCAGTCGAAGGCCATTGATGTAAACCTATCGCCGAGAGCGAGGAAATTTTCCATTGATGTATGCAAGCATTAAGGTACCAAGGGGTGTTCCTAAGTCAACTTCCTGGATGATGTGTTGATGTCGACAAGAAGCGACCCGTTGTAGGAGGGCCTTGATGTATCCTCCATCAATGACATGAAACAGGTATGATGATTAAGACAGAATGATCAGAATGATGTTAACTTAGATCAGGAAAGGCAGACATGAAATGAAAGCTTAAGAGTATTGTAGCAGAGATCAACTGAAGGGATTCTCTTGAACACACCAACGACATTGAATGGAGTTGGCAGCATTGACCCAAAACTGATTTGGAGGCTTTGAAAATGGTATGATAACCAAAATACGAGCAGATTACCCAACCCAACAATGATAGAGATGAAGTGGAAGAGTGTCGTGTTCAAGAGTGACTCATTTCCATTAACAAAATGGAATCACTTGTTTCCCCAATTTCCCCAACTTTTCTATTTGAGGAAAAGTGTTGTGAGACAAAGGATTCCCTGGCAGTAGTACGTTGATTGAGGACTCGAAGGTGGTCAACTATAAAAAGATTATGTGCAACTGAGCCTATAGTTGGGTGGAGAGTCGTCACAAAAACTTTGTTGTGGTTAGCAGGATTCAAATAACATTCAACTCCGGAGTTAGAAGTAAGAAATGTGTCTCATCACTATAAATTAATGTATTTAGTTGTACTTCAAGAACATGGTCATGAATGAGCTTTCTGATGAAGTGCATGTGTAGTTCAATGTGTTTGTTGCACTGATGTTACACTAGATCTTTGCATAGTTGAATGTCCATAACTTTGATTATCACACCAAAGTGTAGTTGGATGTTGTTGTTGAAAGCCAAACTCTAACAGGATCTGACGAAGCCATAGGGTTTCCTTACTAGCTTCTACGACGCCATGATACTCTTCTTCTGCCAAAGAAAGAGAAATGGCACTTTGTTTCTTGCAAGCCCGTGTAATAGGTCAAGAACTAAGAGTGAAGACATAACTTGCAGTAGACTTCTGATCATCAGGGTCACCAGCCCAATCAGAATCAGTGAAACCAACCAATAGAAGAGATGCTTCTGCACTATAATGAATCCCAACTAAACTATACCTCGAACATAATGAAGTAATCTTTTAGTTTCTTTCCAATGACTTTCATGTGGGTTTTGCATAAACAGAGAAATAAGGCCAACAACAAAGGAAAGTTCAGGACGAGTATGGGTCAAATACACAAGTTTTCCTACAAGCTGATGGTATAAGGTAGCATCAACTTCAGGGGAAGTACAAGTGACTGAAATTTTGGCTCCAGACTGAAAGGAAGAAGGGGCTGGCTTACAGTCTTCCATGTGAAAGTGGCGTAGAAGATCACATGCATACTTGGACTGGGAAAGGGAAATACCTTCCTTGGATTGCAAGACTTGAAGACCAAGAAAATAATGAAAGTGTCTTAAGTCTGTCATTTCAAACTTCTTTTTAAGGTTGGACTTCTCATGGTTTATAAGGTTGGGATCACTACCAGTAAGGATAAGATCATCAACATAAAGAACAAGAATGATAAGAGACTTACCCACTTTCTTGGTGTAGACAATATTGACATAATGACACCTAGAAAAGCCAGTATCTAAAAAAAAGCTATCCATTTTGGCATACCAAGCTCGAGGGGCTTGCTTGAGACCATAAAGGGATTTCTTAAGCTGACATACAAGGCTGGAGTATGTTTGTATAAAGCTAGGAGTTTGTTCCATATAGATTTATTCGTGCAAGTCCCCATGCAAGAAGGCATATTTAACATCCATCTGATGGACTTCCCATTTGAAAGAGGCAACAAGGGAAAGAACAAGGCTGATAGAGTTCATTTTTGCAACAGGGGAGAAGGTTTCAGTACAGTCAATGCCTTCAAATTGTGAAAAACCCTTAGCAACAAGACGAGCTTTATGTTTATCAACTTTTCCATCTATTCCAAACTTGGTTCTGTAAACCCATTTGCATCTAATAATTTTTCATCCCTTTGGAAGAGGAACAAGATCCCATGTATCATTTGCTAATAATGAACGATATTCTTCATTCATAGCTATGGCCTAATCTAGATGGCCTGAAGCTTCTCCAAAGGTGTCAGGATCATAATTCATTGAAGCTTGAGCTAGTAAAGAAGAGGCTCTATCGAACTGAGAACATGTATGTCGCTGATCTGTAGGATCACCTACAAGAGCACCTGTTGCATCCCGAGTAGCATAGACCCATTTTGGAAGCTAAGGACCTGAAGGAGGATCCTGAGAAGATGGGGGAGGATTGTCATCCTCACTTTCATCATCTGAAGAAGAAATATTTTCAAAAGTAGAAGGGATAGAGAGAGGTGGCACATCCACCGAACTAGGCTCGTAGGCCGATATATTTTCAGCGAACTTTATGTCTCTTCTAATGATAACATTTTTGGATTTAGGTGAAAGAAGTCTATATCCTTTGACATCTTCAGAATATCCAACAAAAATACATTTTTCACTCTTAGGTTCTAAGGCTTTTTGTTTCTCATCGGGAATATGGGCCCATGCTTCACTTCCAAAAACACGAAAGTGACTTACATCTGGTTTAATTGAGCTCCATGCTTCTTCTAGAGTGATATTATTTAAAACCTTAGTAGGAGTGCGATTTACTATGTAATTTGCACTGTTAATTACTTCTGCCCAAAAATTAAGACTAAGTCCTTTAGATTGAAGCATACAATTAGCCATTTCCTTTAAGATACAATTCTTCCTTTCAGCTAGACCCTTTTTTTGTGGAGTATATGGAATAGTATGTTTCATTTGAATTCCATGCTTAGTGCAAAAGTTGATGAATTTGTTGTTAACATATTCTCTGCCATTATTAGATCTTAGCTTAAGAATTTGATGTCTAGATTGTTTCTCAACAAAGGCCTTAAAGGCCAAGAACATGCTAAATACTTCACTCTTAAGTTTTAAGAAGTATACCCAAGTGCATCTGGAGAAATCATCAGTGAAAATTAAGAAATAATTGTAGCCAGAGAATGAAACAACTAGAAGTGGACCACATAAATCACTATGCACAAGCTGTAAAGGGGTTGAGGCGTGCCAAGAGACACGTTATTCAAAACTATCCCAATGATGTTTTCCGAGTACACATCTGGAACAAACACCATCTCTGCAATATACCATAGGAAGACCTGTCACCATATTTTCTTTACATAGATTTTGAAGGGAGCGATAGTTTAAGTGACCAAATCACTCATGCCAAAGTTTGCTCACTTCATCATTATGAGAAACAAATACTAAGGGAAGAGTTGATGACCCAAAGTTGTTAAACTTATACAACCTTGTAGCATCATCAACAATGGTAGTAGCTAAAATCTGTCTAGGATCTCTTAGGTCCTTAATTACAACATCATGAGGTGAAAATTCAACGATTTTACCTTCACTTGAATGAGTTATCTGATATACAGATAGAAGGTTGTAGGATAAGGTT
>APFE030697538.1:196494-208077 GCA_000404065.3 Pinus taeda
AAGCTCCAGAATCAATGAGCCACTCATGAGAATGAGAAGAAGAAGATACATTTAGTGCATAACCAGACCGAGATGCTTGACAACCACATGCAGAAAGAGTTATTTCTGAAGATGAAGTTGAAGTTAAAGAGTGATCCAAATGGATGTTATGCTTCTTAATTACTACTTCCAAGGCTTCCATCTTCTTAAAGCATTTGGATTCTAAGTGGCCATCTTGATTACAAAAGTTGCAATGTCTATCAATCTTCTTCCCTTTGTTTTTTTTTGCCTTATCATTTTGTTGAATTGATTTTTCATTTTGTTGAGACTAAAAGTGATTAGGACCCTTGTTTGGTTTAAGACCATTCTTTTTAGGATACTGCTTCTTAGGATTCTTTGAGTTCGGTTGATGTTGAGCCGCTAAGGATTTCTTAGAAGAGTTTCCAGTATTGAGAAGACAAAAATGTAAGAGTTTTTCTTGTTGTCTTATTAAAGAATCACAAAAGACATCAAAAGAGGGGGATTTGTAGGCTTGTCCTTGAGAAATAAAGGCTTCTCTAGTAGAGTGGAAGGTGGAAACAAACACAGAGTAGGCTGGTCCTAACTTAGTAATAATGGAATAGATAAGGCTACCATCTTCTTTCTTAACCTTAACACCTTCCAAGAGAAGTCTAAGGGTCTTAAGCTTGGACAAAAAATCTTCAATGGAAGAAAAATTATTGGGGTCCAATGTAAGCAACTCATTTTCGAGTTGATGGGCTCCAATTTCATTTTTTATTCATTAAGTTGTTTCATTGCTTCATCAAGGCTATCAAGTTTTATGATATGGAATCTAAGGTCTGGAGAACTAGACATCCTTATCAACCCATGTGCTTGATCTTTCTTATTTTCTCATTTGACTACCTTACATTCATCTTTAGGTTTAGATTCTTGGCCCGAGGCTATTCTATAAAGACCTTTACTTCTAAGTAAATCCTCCATGTAGGACACCCATTGGAAGTAGTTGGTGCTATCAAGAATAACTTGGCATGGAATTTCCATTTTAATAGAAACTAATGTTGTAGATACTGAAACTAAGTGTTCCAATGGAAATATCTTGAAAATTAAGCCGATTAAAAAAAAACACCTTTGAAAATGGCTTTTGGATGAAGAAGTTATGGCTTTTTGAAGAAAAGTTATTGAAGATGCCGACGGAGTAAGTGAATGTGCAGAAGTGAATGATAATGTTATATTTAAAAAAAATCCCCCCTCTTTCCAAACTTAATCTAATTAACTCACTTTAAAAAAAAAAATATGTGAACCGCTTTTATAAATAAGTGAAAGTCACTTTTACAATGGTACTTTATGAGCTACCCACTAAATTGTAACTTAAATAAAAGATAAAGAGACTTTAGAATTATAAGTGGCTCACTTTTTATAATGGGTGAGAACACTTTTATATAAAATAACTTTAAAATATAAGTTACATATGCTTTTTGAAAAAGTAACTCAACAAAAAGAAAGACTTGAACCCAAGGTTTCTATTCTCATAAAGTAACTTTGGACAAAGTGAGCTAGATTAAAAGGTTAGTAAGTTTTGGAAAAGAGGAAGGGTTTTTTTTTTTTAATAGTCACTGAAGCTTTGGAATGCGTGCTTACTTGAAAATGCCATTTTTACCTACAAAACAAAAAAACACACAATCCAATATGGACATGCAAAAAAAAACCAAACCTTATAGCTTGAAGTTAGCTTTCATCGGAAATTAAATATTTTACTCAATGTTTCTGATTTTCCGAGATCACACTAAGGCGCGGCGGAAAAGAGCATACACATGAGAAAAATCCTTCCTTTTTGTTTCTGATTTTCCCAGATCATACAGAGTCGCAAGACAAAGAACATATGTAGAAATGAAAGGTATAGATCTGGTAATAAAAAACAGAGAGCTAAATAAACTGAAATAAACAGAGACATGAATAACTAAAACTGCAAATAAAGACTGTATACCTCCAAATCTTAAAAATGACATAACTAGCGCTACTAGAAACCTTTTCGAGTGAAACGAAAGTGGTTCCTCATTGGAACAGATTCTCCTAATAGAGCAGTCCTCTCAGCCCGAAAGCAGTTAGAAACAATAGATCTAGGAAACGGCAGTCGGATGCAGATGTATTGGCTTCATATTTGGATCACCAATGGATGCAACCCTCAAATAGCTCTGATACCATGTAAGTTCCTCAGATATAACACCAAAGGACACCGCTCACAAACAAATCATGATCAGTACACTAGTATTCTTGATGTGGTTAAAACCCTCAAAGATGGAAACATTCCATGGCTTGAGCCAACGCGACGACTTCAAGAAATTTATTAATGTAAAATAACGAAAATTTACATAAGCTTCTCTCATGAATGATCACCTTACAAATGACCCTCCATGCTATTTAAATAGAGATCATGGATCAACCAGGTGTTAGGCCATGGATCAAGTATCGGTAATACCGAGGAGAAAATGAACCATCGGATCACTTCATGTCTAGAACATATCGTGACCGTTGGATTGTAAGTTACAAAAGTACATAGTAAAGAAACACACTTTACCTAACTCTACACTAGACCAAGTTATACTTAACTATTTCCTATGTGTCCGAATATCCTAACACTGAACCAATATATTAAGTCCATATCAATATAGGCCTTAGGCCAACACAGATACTTGATCCATTCCATATCCATGACTTTAAAAAAACAATGTTCATTCAAACATGAATACTTAATCCCTTGGCATAAAAAAACATGACAAAATAGTTCACTAAATAAGTGTAAGCATTCAAAATATGAGAGTCATAATTAAACACTTATCTTTGATATATTGAACTGGGTAACTGAGATTGGGACTTGAAATCTCCATCCAACCATAGACAAGCTACAACCAAGCCTTTATTGCAGCTGTCACCCCCAAGCCAAATTTCAAAGCTTGAGGTAGAGTGCCTTCAATGGAGTTTTAAACCACTATTATCAGCTAAAACAAGGTGTCTCGAGGTTGCCTCACCTCCAACCACCAACCGTCAAAATCAAATAAACCTAGTGAACCACTTCATTAACATACAACCATCTTTCACTCAGGGGATTAAACCAATATCATTAGATGAAAAAGGGTGTCTCAAGGCTATTGTGCCTTCACCCACTAGTTATTCAAAAATTTCACACCATACAGGGAACCCTTTCTTTTATGTAGAGGACAACATCCTCACATCTCCAGGGATTTAGACATAGAGAGTATCAACTCATATATGAAGACAGAGATAAATAGTTAATAACATGGAGGATTTATTAGCTATGTTACCTATGAAGGAATAAGAGTGCACTTTCGAACAACTTAGTCGAATCTTACACCTATGTTGTCAACCCAAATCCCATGGAACTACCATCAAGTATTATTAGACCACTAACCCTACATTCCTCCACCTCTCAAAGGTTATCAACCAACATAGTCCAATGGATTTATTAGCCTTATAGGGCACAACCACTTCTTTGTGATTATCAGTCAACAAGCCTCATGGGTTTCACAATTGGCTATTTTTAGAGCTTCTCTTCTCCTTGAATTCTCTGATTCCTCATATATTTTCCTTCCCCATCAAATTCATATTGCTTATTAGGAGCATCTAGGTGTCCCATTTTTTGTGTTCCCTTCTCTACCTATGCACATAAATCATGTATGATTTCACAGACCTTCTCAACCTCCTTTCTCTATTCAGTGGGAGCCTCTTGGCCTCCTTTCTCTATTCAACAAGAGCCTCTCAGCCTCCTCTGTTCCTCCTCCACAGGAGTCTCCTCTTCTCATGGTGGTCCCTTCTATGTGCACATATGGTCTCTCCTTTACGCATGAGAAAGTGTCCTTTCAAAATGTTCTCCTCCTCCTGGCCACAATGATTTTGTCATCTCGAGTGGCCTATGTGAACCAATTCATATTGATAGTGCAACCCATACTCTTTTGCATGGTTTAGCCATACTTCCCTCTTCCAATGCTATCCATTTTTGTTAAAATTTGTCCTTTCTTGCTTCCACTATTTCCCAAAGAGAACATGGACATGTCCTTGTTTTGCACTTGAGTTAATACACAGGAAACTCATTAAAAACCACTCATTCAACCCATGATTGATATTTAAAACAACCCACTTCCTCAAGAAATATCCCTCTTCAAGCAACAAAATATATGTCCCTCTCTCAGCGATTTTTAAAATTTTTATGGTTACATATTTGCAAGGGAATTATTTACAATGCTTACAAGGGGAATTAACCCATAGGAAATTTCAAATTGGTGATCTGGATCACAGAAGATATACAAGTGGTTATCTTTTTAACATATTTGGAGGAGCAATTAGTTAGAAGAGAAAGAGACAGTCTATAATGGCACTCTCCAATAAAGAAGTTGAATACATGGAAACGAGGTCTCATGGAAGTAAGGAAGTTGTATGGTTACAAAAATTGTGCTTAGGCATTGTGTTTGTATCTAGGAAGTAAGGTTAGATTGTGAAAAACATAGTACAATCTTCTTGACAAAGAATCATAATTATCATTATAAGAAAAAGCATATTGATGTTCAATATTACATTGTGTAAGACATGGTGGAAGATAGGAAGGTGTTGTCAATAAAGGTTGAAAGTTTGAAGAATGCAGTAGATTCAACAATAATGTCTATGAGCATTGGGAGGTTCTCTTGGTGTAGAAAAACAATGGGCATTGCTACCTTGGATTGTTGATCATGTACTCATGTGACACCATGTATACTACGGAAACAACAAGTGGTAGAATTTTGGGTATGTGCTATACTTTTTGTAAAAGTAGCCCCATGCATAATTAATATGTTTCGAACATGGTGGGAGGTCATAGGGGGTCAGAGCCCCTAAAAAAGAATTTTTTTGGGTGATTTATGTGTCCATTTTTAAGGTTTTATGGCACATGGTAGTTCATCCCATAGTTTTATGATTCAAGTTAAGCAATTATGGTTGAGAGATAATCTGGGTTAATAGGTTTGTAGTTTTGGATGCTCCGAGATCATAAATATTATATTGTAAACAATGAAGTTGAGTCAAGATAAAAATAGATTTGTATCTCTAAACGATTTGCTAGCTTTCTCAATTTGAACATAGTTATCGATCAAACGAGAAAGTGAAATGGTACCCATTTTTTTGAGGTAGCAAAAAATCACTCGATTTTGAAAAGTGGCAATGCCAAAATACACTTTTTCTTTTAGCATATTTTTGGCACTTTAAATTTTCTTATGTATCAAGTATGAACATTTTTTCTTCGATGTTATCGATTTTCATGCTGATTTTGAAAAGTGTTCATGCAGCATCAACACATTTTTTTAGAGGGCTTATTTTTGACACTTTAAATTTTTTTATGTATCAAGTGTAAACATTTTGTTTTTTTTTTGTTAGTGATTTTCATCTTGATTTTGAAAAGTGTGGATGAGCATCAACCCTTTTTGTTTAGAGGGTTTAATTTTTACACTCTAAACTTTCTGATGAATTAAGTGTGGATATTATTTTAAATGTTCGTGATTTTCATGTTAGTATAATAATAAAAAACATAAAAAAAAAAAAAAATCAAATACAAAATATATATATATATATATATATATATATATATATATATATATATATATATATATATAACAAAAAACAAAAACTGATCAGATATTGATCCAGGACTTTGATGATAGCTCAAATTTCGAAGTGTTCGAAAGAGTGTCGAACCTGAACAACCAGATAGATCTCGTCTTCCTGATTCCAGCATCGCGAACGGTTCGAAAATTGACATCGTATGAAGAAGTTATCGCCATTTAAAAAAGTCCAGTAAACTGCAATTTCCAAGAATAAATATTTTTTGGAAAATATTAGAAAAAGAGTATTCCTTGGAATATTCCCTAGAATATTCCTTTTGTCTAACCAATCAAGAGCTGACACGTGGCAAGCCTAAAGGCTGCCATGTGGCCCTGGAATGGTGTTGTAAAATTATGATTGGTCCAACGGAATCGAACCCATGAACTCCAGCAAGACCAGAACGCGTGCTACCAACTCCGCTAACCATTGTTTCTTAACAGTTATGGGTTGCAATTTATATTAATGTTCTAATAAGCAGAGGTTTGGTGGTCAAAACCGCTAGTGGTCTTACCCGCTAGCGGTCTTACCTGCAAGCAGTCCCAAATGACATGGTCACATGCCCACTGATTGACACAAACCATGCGGTCAACCTAACAACCATTTATCCCTAACCTCCAGGAGGTATACCCATCACATGCGCGCCAAATCCTGACGGTTATGGTTAGAAATTGGCAGTAAAGTTGGCGGAGTCCACTGATTTCGGGCCCGCTACTAGATTTGGCAACCTTATTGCCAGTTTGCCAAATTTAGTGGAGGATCACTAGGAGTTAATGAATAGATGCACTCCATAAGTGATTTTAGACCTAAGAGAGTGAAACAAGAGGCTGGATAGGCTAATTGAGGCCTTTTGAAGCCAATGGAATAGTTCAGAGAAGCTGAAGAAGCCATCTTTAAGGAGATTTTCATCCAGGGAGATTTTGGAGCTCGAGGCTACCAGGGGTTGGAGGCAGTTGCAGGAGCTACCAGTATCCGTTCTCAACGAACCAACAGCCATTCTTGACTGTAATGAGTCTTATGAATCCATTTCAAGGGTTTATAGAAGTATTTGAAGACTTCTAAAGGCCGAGATGCTACAGGGAAGTTTGAGGCAGCCTAGTGCCATCCATGGAGGAAGGCCTAGATCAGGGATATAGTGCTCATTTTGAGCAAATGAACAGACTATTGTTGATTTATGATATGTGATGGATATAGTAGAAGAGGTTTTAGAGACATTTGAATAATTCTAAAGGATTTTGTGCCATCAAGAAGCTCAGGGAAGCTTAGTGCATCGATTGAAGGAATTAAGTCTAAGGGATCTTAGATCTGTTTGCAAAATGAAGACAACCATGACAGGGATTTAGATGGTTTTCTAAGCCCATTGGTTCAGTCAATAACCATTGGAGTTGAGTGTGGAACTTGTAAAACAATTGAATCCATAATCCCAAAGATCCAAGTCAAATTGACAGAAGCTCCAAGATTATGTGTTGATGTTTATTTGATGCATTATATGGTTGTTATGTGTGTTTAATATTAGTAGAAACAAATCAACTTAAAGCACTTAAACAGTTAAAAACAAACAAAGACATACACCTGTTTCAAGTACTTAATTCCGCAATTGTCAACATAAGCTAGATCATATATTTGTAAGCTTTGGAGTGATAGGTTATTGTAAGAATAAGTTGTTAAACCCTCATTTCAGATAAGGTGGTATCATAGCAAGATGCTTGATTAACAGAGCAATCTATTTGCTTGTTTGACTTGATAGTTGTTTAAACATTACAAAGGATTCTACTGTTTGATTGTTTTTAAATTGACTATTGTTTGAGTTTGCAAAGGTGAAGGGAAAGCTACTAATAAGCTAAGTCTTGGAGAGGATAAGAAGGAAGAAGGGTTGAAGGCATTCTCCTTACCCCAAGGACCTCAAGAAAATCCTTGAAGCATAAGAGGGTTTGTTTGCAAAAGGCTGCTTGAATAAGAATTTCCTTCTACTACCATTTAGTTCAGAAATTTGTCATTAGTTCTTTGAAAGCTTTGAGAATTTTGTTGAAGTGATTTTGTTAATTTTGATGATGACAACTTCTACAAGTCAATTTTCCAAATCCTCCTCTTTCACAAGATTCTTTGATGAAGACTTAAAGCGATATTTGTTCATCATGATGGATATGGTGAAAGAAATGAGTACCAAACTTCGAGAGAAGTTGAATTCCATGAAGGAAGAGAAGCAGTTACTTTCTAACAAATTGCAGGAAATGGAGAGACAAATTCATATTGCAAATGTGGATCTGGAAAAGATGCATGAGTTGGAGACACGGCTCCTTGCTGCCAAAGAAGCCTTAGTCAAGTATCAGCTTGAAGAAGAGGTAAACAATTCTAGTTTGTCTTCAATTTCCTCTAAGAATGTTTATGTTGGTTCTTTTGAAAAACATACAAGAGGTATAGGGTCCAAGTTAATGTCCAAAATGGGATATGAAGGATAAGGATTGGGCAAACATGCATAGGGTATTATTGAGTCAATAATGGTTGAGGAAATTCCTAAGTATTTGGGTCTTGGATGTGGACAATCTTATGGAGAAAGTTCCAAAGCAGTCATGAAGGCAATTGAAACAGTTCCTAGAAGGAGTTTCATTTTAGGTTCCCTACCTCAAGTTTGTAAAGATTGTATTCTTGGGGAATGCAATTGTTTGAAACATCATTTGTAGGAAGAAGGTGTACATAAGCATACACTTGAACCAGAGAGTTGTGAAAGCTCTAAAGCATTGAAGATATTGATGGTGTTCCAAAGGGAGCTACTTCTTCATTTGATTCACCTCCTCATGAAGGTAATGAAGGTGAAAGAGAAAGGTATAAATATAATTTCAATCACACTTATTTTGGTTATGTTAAGCATGGTAAATTTCCACATAAGCATGGGAAAAGAATTGCATGTTCCTTTTGTGGTTTGGTTAACCATAGTGTTTCTAGATGTTGGAAGAGAATGGCCACATACAAGAAAATTTTGAAGGAAAGAAGCCAAAGGTCCATTGGACAAGGCAAGTTATGTTATCAAGAAGATGAATATGTGTTGTACTTATTGCCATAAGCAAGGACATATTGCTGAAAGGTGTTGGAATTTGAATCCAACAATGCTTCCATGAAATTTGAAGAAAGTGGAGAAAGAGTATGGTAATAATGGAAAGGAAGTTTCCATAATTGATGTGTTTTAGAATGATCCACATATCGATGTTGATGTGCAGTTAAAGGAAGCACCTTTGGTGTAGATTGGTAAGAAATAGTTAGATTTCTTACCCAATTAAAGTTACATGTCTTTTGATGAGAAAAGAAATGTGTCACATCTATTTGCATTTCTTTACTAATGGAATGCAAGTTCTAGGATGGAAAAGTTGAGTATGTAGACTCACTTTATTGCAGCAAAATTATTTTCATTTCACCTTTGAAAGTACATGTACATGTGATCAAGGATCTTGTACTTATGATTGTACTTAAGAGAAAGTTGAATAATCGAATACATGTATGCATGAGGATGGAATGCATGAACACAGGGATGTTAATTATTTCCTTGAATTTGAACATGTATGTAATTGACTTGATGGAAAGCTATCGACCATCATATTGTTTTGTTTAAACATGCATGTAATGTCATGTCGACTTGGAAAAGTTGATTTGGTCTCCAAGATTGTAAAAGGGAGATAATGATGAAGTGTTTCATCTTTGTAACATTAAAATTATTTTTGTACATGCTTGACTTGAAGGGTCAAATGTTTGAAAAGACATGATTTTTTTTGGCTTGGGATTTAGTCGATCATTTGTACACAAGATGTAAAGACATGTTGATGATTCACATGATGTGAAATTTGTTTCTTTTGATGGAGCAAGAATTTATGTCGTCAAGTTGTTTTCTTGTATTTTGTCATCGTATGCTGAAGGAGATTTGCAGCAGCGAAGGTCGCCATGGAATTGGCTTGGAGCGATGTTCAACTACCTTTTGTAAATTCTGAATGAATTCAAGGAAGACAAATTCTTAACAGGAGGACAATTGCATCCAGGAAGGGAAGTTTCGACTACCTTCGAGATTTGGTTCAAAGGCACCCGCCATGCAGGAAAGTATATGAAGGCTGAAAGAAGAGGGTACTTTACTCTCATCTACTATTCAGATCAGTATATCAGTCTCTTTAGGTCCAAAAGATTCCCAATGGGGAGGAGTGATCAGATATTGATCCAGGACTTTGATGATAGCTCAAATTTAAAAGTGTTCTAAAGAGTGTCAAACCTAAATGATCAGATATATCTCGTCTTTTTAATTTTGGTGCCGCAAACGGTTCGAAAAAACTGACACCGTATGAAGAAGTTATTGCCATTTGAAAAAGTCTAGTAAACTGGAATTTCCAAGAATAAATGATTTTTGGAAAATAATAGAAAAAGAATATTCCAAGGAATATTCCAAGGAATATTCCTTTTGGCCGACAAATCAGGAGCTGACATGTGGCAAGTCTAGAGGCTGCCACATGGCCCTGGAATGGTGTTGTAAAATTATGTTGGGTCCGACGGAATCAAACCCATGACCTCCGGCAAGACCAGAACGTGCGCTACCAACTCCACTAACCATTGTTTCTTAACAGTTATGGGTTGCAGTTTATATTAATGTTGTAATAGCCAAAGGTTTGGGGGTCAGGACTGCCAGTTGTCCCAAATGACATGGTCACATGCTCACCGATTGACACAAACCACGTGGTCTGCGGATGACCGCCAACCTAACAACAGTTTATCCCTAAGCGCCAGGAGGTATACCCTTCACATGTGCGCCAAATGCCAAAAATTACGGTTAGCAGTTGGTGATAAAGTTGGCGGAGTCCACTAATTTCGGACCCACTACCAGATTTGGCGAACTTAACCGCCAATTTGCTAAATTTAATGGAGGATCACTAGGAGTTAATGAATAAATGCACTCCAGAAGTGATTTTCGACCTAAGAGAGTGAAACAAGAGGCTAGCTAGACTAATTGAGGCCTTTTGAAGCCAATGGAATAGTCCATAGAAGCTAAAGAAGCCATCTTCAAGGACATTTTCATCCAAGGAGATTTTGGAGCTCAAGACCACCAGGGGTTGGAGGCAGTTGCAGGAGCTACCAGTATCCGTTCTCAGCAAACCAACAGTCATTCTTGACTGTAATGAGTCTTATGAATCCATTGCAAGGTTTTATAGAAGCATTTGAAGACTTCTAAAGGTTGAGATACTACAGGGAAGTTTGAGGCAACCTAGTGCCATCCGTGGAGGAAGGCCTAGATCGGGGATGCAGTGCTCATTTTGAGCAAATGAACAGACTATTGTTGATGTTTGATATGTGCTGGAGACAGTAGAAGAGGTTTCATAGACAGTTGAAGAATTCTGAAGGAGTTTGTGCCATCAAGAAGCTCAGGGAAGCTCAATGCACCGATTGAAGTAATCAAGTCTAAGGGATCTTAGATCTATTTGCAGAATGAAGACAATCATGACAGAGATTTAGATGGTTTTATAAGCCCATTGGTTCAGTCAATAACCATTGGATTTGAGTGTGGAACTTGTAAAATAATTGAAGCCATAATCCCAAAGAGCCAAGTCAAATTGACAGAAGCTCAAGGAGACATAGCCCACAATATTCAGGTGAACTCCTAGATTAAATTTGTTGTTATGTGTTGATGTTTATTTGATGCATTATATGGCTATTATGTGTGTTTAATATTAGCAAAAACAAATCAACTTAAAGCACTTAAACAGTTAAAAAAAAACAAAGACATACACATGTTTCAAGTACTTAATTCCGCAATTGTTAACATAAGCTAGATCATATATTTGTAACCTTTGGAATGAGAAGTACTTGTAAGCATAACAAGTTGTTAAACCCTCATTTCAAATAAAAACTATAAAAATGTAAAAATAAAACATAAAGCATGACAAAAATAAAAATAATAAAAACATGTTAGTAAAAAAAATAAAAAACATAAAACAT
>APFE030697546.1:0-18893 GCA_000404065.3 Pinus taeda
TGAGAAAAATAAACTTATTTGTATTAACTTTGAAATAGAAGAACCTTACAACCTTTGGTGCCTTGATGTTGTACAAGCTCTTCCTAGGGTCCGAAACAAGAATCCCCTTTACTTTGACAAGCCTCACACTCTTCCAAATGAGATCAAAGAGGTATGTAATCTCTCCTCACAAAAGCTCAATTAGAAAGACTAAGTTCTAGGAGCATTTCACCTCAAAAATATTCAGCTTTCAACCTCCCAAGTAACCAGCCCAATGTTTCATTTTATAGTGCAAAGGAAGGAGGTTACAGGTACACCTATGAAGGGATAGAGTCCTCCTTCAAAGGGATAAGCTCCTCACATCAAGGGGTTAGCTCCTTAAGATATGGGATGCATGAACCTTAAAGGAGCGAACTTGCCACCTCAAGATTCCTTCCAGAAGCTTCTAGAAATGACTCAAAGTGAGTTTTTAAGAATATACTTGTGCCTTTTTGACTTTTACAGGGGTTCGCACCCATAACACAGAGACAGAGCGGTCAGGTGCATAGGGGACATGACCTTTAGGTGCGGGACCATAGGTAATGCTAAGAGAAAGTGTGGAACCAGAGTTTTATAGACTTTTGAGGGCTTTCTCTTATTTTCAAGGCTTGATATGAAGAACTGAGGCTTAAGACTTGCAAAATAGGAAAGTATGAGTGATAATGGACTCACACAAATTGTAGAATGTCAAGGTGATAATTTTTGTGCAACACTTTTATATAAGCAAGAGCGAAATGAAAATTGTTTATGTGACACATATTAGACTTAAGTGGTTGTAAATGAAATCAAGCAATTGCTTCCAAGTGTTTTCATATATACGTGTTAGCTATCTATGTAACAAAAAAAATGACATCCAGTACCGTGAAACAATATGAATTTTAGTTTGAGTGATTTCATCAACGTGGGATGCATGCAATTGCCACTGAAACACACAATCAATGACCTTTTACACTGTCTCAACTTTTCATTCCTTTGCTACTCAAAAACAATTAGGTTGAAGGTAAAAGAGGAAGGGCGACTAAGTGAAAACAAATTTCATCAATTATGGATGAAAAGAATCATAGTAGTGGCGAAAAATAGAGTGCATTTAAATGGATGGAAGAGCAATAGAAGTCTCTGCTCATAGTCTACGTGCTTATATCAGACAAGGGCATTTGCAAAAAACAAAAGTCTTCCTTCAACATATTATGAAGAATCGTGGCAAACCAAATGCCATTAGCTGGGAAATCCTTGTCGAGGCCTATATACAAAGTGAACAATTTCACAAGGCTATGGAGGCAATGACAAGATCTCTATTAGTTGGACAAAATAATTGGCAGCCAGGTGATGTTAAAAGTGTAGAAGAATTTTTTAAGACTCTGAGTGGTTAAATTTGTGAGCACATAAGTTTACAACTCCTTGCTTCTCTCATAGCTTCATGTTGATAAAGTTCCTTCAAGAATATGAAAACTTATGATGGAAGATAATGTTAGTCCTGATGAAGAAATTGACACCCTTCTTAAACAAATGGATGAATCCTAGAAGAGGAGCTCCTGGCTTATTCTAAAATAAAAACTGAACTTTCAATGTTTATGCGTAAAAGAATTGTGGAATTTTTATTGGATGACATGTATGTTACCAAGGAATTATCATTAGAGAGATCAAGAGTTCTCTTAGAGCAGACAAAGATAGATAGACTGAGCGATGTTGCAAGTTCAGGCAGATGCATGGATTTTTTGTCAGATGCCATCTTACTTTTGACAGATGTGCTAGATGAAGATTATACTCCTAATGATTTTTTTTCCTTGATCATGCGCGTCACCAACTTGTTGTTACATATTGTCTCCATGCAATATGTACCCAGGAAGCAAATGAAAATTTAAAGGGATTTACACATCTATAGTTAAAGCTTCAGGAATTGGTTCTTGACATTTTTAACTCTTGGAAGGAGATGGGATCTGAAAAATTTTGTTCTCTTCTTTGGAGATAGAACATGCTTTGCCATGCTCTTTGTTGTGTATCATTTTCTGATTTTAATCTAGTAGGGTGAATTGAAACAAAGCAACGGAAAGGTGAATCAAAACAAAGATATAGAAAGGTGAATTGAAACTAAGCAACAAAAAAATATGCATTGAAAGAGGTAGAAGGTACCTATTGTTTTAAAAAAGAAAGAAAGCAAGTAGTTCGGAGGACACTGTGAAACTTGAACTCGAACACTGCAGATCTTCTTCCTATCAACTGGCTGGGTCATAAACTATTCACAAGATGCAGCGGATTACATTATAAGAGTTTCTTTCTCTCCATGTAGGGATGGTGTGTGATAATAATTTGCTTGGACCTTCTTTTCCTCCATGTTGTTGTGATAGAGAACCATAGCTCTATGCTGGTGTGATAGAGATACATGTATTCTATAAGAAAATTACATGAATTTCTGTAAGAACCCTCCATGCTAGGATGGCATGCGATTTATGGCAAACCGCAGGTCTCAGCTTCAAATTTCACCAATATTTCTTGAAATTTAGTACTTTTTCCCCAAACTTTTGCCAAGAAGCATTCATTTTAGGGAATGCTTGTTAAGATACAAGGTGCACAAGGTGTAGGTAACATTAATTTAAGGGGATGGTCATCGATACAAAGCTGCACGGAATGCTCGTCAATGTTCCAAGTTTCAGGTGTCTGTTCGAACATATTCACTCATGTCGGCCTATTATACTGAAACCTCGCCTTGCCATTCTATAGGAGAAATAAATGGTGCAGAAATGTAGTTTGACAATTTGCCTTGCCATTCTGCAGGAGAAATAAATGGGTCAGAAACGTAAT
This sequence comes from Pinus taeda, assembly GCA_000404065.3. Lineage (NCBI taxonomy): Eukaryota > Viridiplantae > Streptophyta > Pinopsida > Pinales > Pinaceae > Pinus > Pinus taeda. Next base: position 2,818 of record APFE030697546.1, read on the forward strand.
TTGACTGTTTGACAGATGGAAAGATGAAGGGGAAACACATTTCACAATTGTATTTGCTAGAAGGATGAAATCTAAGCATTCTGATTGGTTGGGTGAACAATGACCACCCAAAGCCATCAAAGGAAACGCTTATCGTCGTAATTATGTGTGGAGATATTTGATATAGAATTTCAATTTTAAATGAGGTTAAAAGTGTTTAATTATTTAATTTGATTTATTGAATACATATAATTCTAGTGGGTTTAATGTTTAAAAATATGTATTTTCTTATAAAATATTATAGGTTTAAATCCAAAGGGGTAGAGTATGTAGATCTTTATAAATTTTATCAATTAAATTGTTGTGTGGAGGCAGGTCTCTTTTATTACAAACAAGGGATACCATACACCAATTTGGTGTTTGGCTTGGCCATGACTTGAAAAATAGATTTATTATTATTTATGATTATTTTGTAGTTTTTTTTTTCAATTAATATTATGAGGACTGGGTTAAACGAATCATGGTGTGTGACATTATCATAGTTAACCCAACCACTTGGGTTATTGTAATGTACTTTTAATTTGAAAAGCACAAGGATGGGATTTGATCCATTTATGCATGCATAGGCCATGAGACCATTTAATATAATTTCTTTGGGTGAAACCACACATTTAACCACTACCTTGAGGTACCCCATGGCTCTAGATTTAAGTCTTCATGGGAAATGAATCTTACCCAATGGGGAAAACCCCCTCACTTTCCATCAATAGATCCAACCCCTTTGAGCTTCCTTAAATTTGAATGACATGAAGTGGGTTTTGATCCACTTATATGTGCACTGGTCATGAAACCATTTAATTATGCTTCTAATTGTCCTCTCTATTGAACATTGGCATATTAATGTTTCTTTTAATCCAAATATCTATCTTATGGTAATAAATGAAATATTCTAGCATATTCTCATCATCCCCTCTACATCAAAAGATGAAATTTCAAATATTAATTACCTTGCATCTATAAATCCATGTTTACCTTTTCACATTTACAGTTTCAGTGGCCTTAGTGGTTAAGAGCATATGTTTCCTTTTAAGAGATCATAGGTTTAGAACTAGAAGGGGGTAGAGTATGTAAACCTTCGTGGACTTTAGCAATCAAATCACTATGTGGAGAAAGGTCCTTTGTCACACAAACAACTGGGTCTCATATGCTAATTTGGTGTCTAGCTTGGTTGTGAAATTAAAATAGATTATTATTCTTATTTTTGTTAGCTATAAAATTACCATGCAAATTATCAAATAACAAATGAGATCCAGTGGAAAACGACATCGATTGGTGTGTATACCAACCACATTAATGTGGTTGTGCTAGTATATTTTTTTGGGTGTAATCACATAGTGTAACATACCCCCTACTATCCCTGACCCCTACTAGAGGTAGAAAGAGGCAATTACTATGTTGATATGATCTCTAATGCCTGTTTTTGGAAATGGTGTCAAAACTTTTCGATATTTTAAAACTAACTTAGAACTTAGAAATGGATAACATCATTATCTCTGTCCCATCAAGACCCTTTCAACAATATAAAATTTTCTCTTTTCTGACTATCGGATAAAAATATATGGCAATTTAAAAACTAGCCTATCAGATTGTGACATGTCATCTCAACTTACCACGTGGTTGTCCAAGTCATATGCCATGTCATACCATGTGGTAGTTGTCGATCCGCTCATACTAGGTCACCAATTGATCCCATTTATACGGTCCACATGGACCAACCTATAAAAATATGTGACTTAGATAAGGTGTGTGGTGTTGGCCCTCCATGGCCATGTCACCTCGGGAATAAAATCTTGGTGGGTTCGAGAGAAACCTCTTGTTGAAATTGCCAGGGACGGCCTTACGAGGCTATGTGGATGTCTGTGTGTTCAGCTGGACCCCTCCTTGAAATATAATGCACCCATGGTATGCATTCCTTCATGCCATGTAGTACTTGACCCCCATTAACTAGGATTACATTCAATGTCACCCTGAAAATAAATTCTCAGGCGTTATACCATGCCCTCCATAAAAAATCTCTAGGGTTTGAGGTTTGGGGTGATGTCATCTATCCTAAGTGTAGGGGTGACGTCATTCTTTGTTATGCCCTTGACGTCATGTGCCACATGATTGTGGGTTCCACTGAAGCTCAAAGCCCCTTGTGAATTGCATAATTCTCATTGTATGGGAAATTTGATGTTTTCCATGGTCCTTCTTTAAGAATTAATAGTGGTCCCACGACCAAATCATCTTGGGGATTTGATCCTGAGTTTTCTAGCTTGGCTTCCCTTTGAAACCTTCAGGGTATCAAACCTTTGGGGAAAAATCCTGAGGGTCATCTAATGGCCATGAGCACTTACCCATTGATGGCCTGGATTTATCCTATTACACCTCCAACCCTTAGAGGAACTTTTCCCTATGTTCACCATTGTTCCATTCTTCCACTGTGCAATCGCTTAAGGAGTTCCCTTCTTCTCAACTTGTTTTCGTGTTTTTTTTCAAATAGACCAACTGTATGTCTTTTTCCAAGGTTCCACGTAGTCAATTTGCATTGGACAATGCAACCCACTCCCATTATGTAATTTTTGTCCTTTGTTACTTGTAGTTAGAGATAAAAGACAAATGGGTCTATTCTTTTATTTTTAGTTGATTTCTTACATAATGAACCCATTAAAATTCTTAGCCAAGCCATGGTTGATACATTTAAATCAACAATTTCCTGAAGAAATATCCTTCCTCAAGCTACTGGAATATGTGTCCCTTTCTTTCAACCTTTTTAAATAATTACAATTATTTTCAATGAGGGAATATTAATTAGGGGTTGTCACACATAGTTGACCTTTTCCTCGAGGTACCCCATAACTCTAAGTTTAGAGCCTCATAAGAAATGAACACTGCCTAATGATAAAAAAACTCCTCACTTTTCATCATTGAATCTAACCCTTTTGGACACTATATAATTATTCTATTATTTTTTTTTCTATCTAGAGGAATTGGCAACTGGGCTAATCTCATACTAGTGTGACAAGGGTCAATTCCAACCACTACCACTATAACTTCTAGGTGCCTACATATACCCATTCCACAGGCACAAATGAATTGAGAGGGTTTGAACTTTAAACCTCCTTACACATAACACTTCATTTTCATAGTCATCACCAATTAAATTGCCTCACTAAAAACTCATTATACTATTATATTTTTTAATTTTATAATTAATTTAAAAACATTTTAAAAAACAATTTCTTTAATTCAAACATTGTAAAATAAACCGATGGTAGATCTAATAAACTTGATTTTATAAGGACTGAACTGAAATTGCATAACACATGGAACTATTTAATACATCGTAATATAATAACACCAACTAATTAAAATAAATAAAAATAATATATATATATATATTTTTTATAAATATAAATTTTATAATTTATTATAACATTTTATATTGAATTTGGATAGCTACCAAGAGGTTATAAGTTACATTTCTGTATTGGATTAAAAGTCCTCTTGAATGTCTCTTCAAATTAAGGTTTCAAAACAATTACCATCCAATTTATTTAAGTATTATTCTTAAAAGAAAAAAATATATATATATATATATATATATATATTATAATATATATATATATATATATATATATATATATATATAAAGAAAAGGTGTGCAGTTTAAATATGTTATATTTTGGAGTTTTCAGCCATAACTTGAAAAATATTTTATAGCCAAATTTTATTCTTTAGTTGTTTAAAATGGGTTTTTGATTGCATATAATGGATTCAACACACTGAAAACCTCTAAGGCACTTAAATTATGGAGAGTTTACTACTCAAACTTGTGATTCCAAGAATTCCTTACCAGATTATGAATAAATTAGACCATAAAATATCCCAGAAACCCCTCTAAAACATTGAACAAATAGACTGGGACTTAAAAAAAAATAAGAATGACAATTAACACACTTGTAAATACAATGCCTTGTAAGAAGTACAACATCAAATATAAGGAATTTCATTCTTAATGGATGTGACATGGTACTATTTTATTAAAATTATTTTAGATTTATACTATATATTTATAGGAATTAAAGTTTTTTTTAAAAGTAAAATAACTTTATATTACGAAAGATTTAGAATAATTACATCGTAGTGGCTTTCAAGTCATAGAACCTTAGCATGAAATTTTCTCATGAGTGCACAAAGGGTGTGACATAAAAGAATAACCAAAAATGTCCAAAAAGCTGGTTGGTGCTTGATAACCAAGTGTTGAGCATGTGACACAGAGGCTTATGGTAAAAAAAAGACATATCTGATAGCATAGAACAAAGCCAAAAGAACAAAGGAGGAGTAGACAAGGCAGAGTTGGAACAATTGCTCAGGATGGCAAGCAATGCTTCTGTGCTTCTCAAACCTCTTCCTCAATAGGTACAGAACCATAATAGTCATCATCTACAAGTTGGGGTTGTTCTTGGGGTGTGGTGGAAATGTTGGATCTTGGACGCTTGGAAAGAGGTGTCGAGGAGGACAAAATATTCACTTCAGGAGGTGTTGATGAGGACTAAGGAACTGCAACATCAGGTGTTGATTGGGACATGATGTCGACAACCAGGCATGACAACATTGATGGTGAAGTTGATGTTGATGACAGGTATAGGAGAATTCCTAAAGAGCCTATTGAGTCCTATTTTCTCACTTTTTGATAGCCTCCTAAGACCTTGTTCCCCCCTTTTTGAACTCTTTTTTATTCCTAACTACTCCTATTTCACCTATATTGCCTAAGTTTTGACCAAAAGGGTGTTGTGTGCTCACGATATGCAAGTTATCTTAAAAAGTATTATTTTACCTTGTTCCTAAGTATTTCTTGAAGTTAATCTTTTCCTAATCGAATTCTCAATTTTGCCTGATCGAAGTCTTATGCAGATCAGTCATGATTTGGAAGTAGCTCCATGATTTCCTGTAGACAGCCGTGGTTGCTGATTTCCTACAGACACTCTGCGATTTCCTGTAGATATGATTTCATGTAGCAGAATCAGTGGTTGCATATGTTCCACTTAGTTTCAAGAAGAACGTGAACATGGGTTTTATGAAGAAATCCACCTACATGGACATTGACCTTTTGGTTGCCTTGAATTCATCATTAAAACTACCCATATATTCACTGCTCTTCTCGATGGTCGTATTGAGAAAAAGCTCCAGTGATGTAACAAAATTAGTTTGATCCATGCTTTTAGTCATGGATAAACTCAACATAGCTATTTTGTCATTATGATTAGTTATTGATAGCAAGTAGTTACATCATAGTAGTTTTCCTAATTTAGGCAAACATATGCCTTTGAACTTGTATAAATTTCATTATGTTTCATTTGCAAGGGGTCTGGTTGGTTGAAGATATCAGACTTGTACATCTTTGTCATACCTTAGAGATTAATAGAAATTTATATGTTCTATTGATCTCCTGATGTAAACTCCTTTAACAGTAGAGGGGTTCTGAGTAAGGGAGGGCCCTCTTTTCTCACAACTCCATTAGTTATAGTATTTGTATTTCTTTTTGATTATTTTTATGCATCAGTAAGTTATTTTCACAACTAGTGGTTCTCTTTTCTGAATTTTAGCAGCATATGTGAAATGGTCGTATGAAGAAATTTATTTGATAAATATGTTTGAAATCATTTAATTAGGTTTTAGCTTCTTGATTTTTATGAATGTTTGTTTGGTCTTTTATCTTCTCTGATCAACATCAGCAATATCAAGAGTTGTAGAGGGATGATTGGATCCACTCTATAGTCTTTTATGCCAAGTGTTGATGCAGAAAAGAGACATTAGATCTATGTGTATGAATGGTTTAATTAGAAAGCACTTAAGGTATTAGCATGCATATATTTTGCACAACATCTCATAAGATTACCTACCCTTGGTTGATAATTTATGTCGTCAAATTATAAGTCTATAATTTGCCCAAACATTTTGGTGTTATTGCCTCGGAGGTGCTAACGGATGATACTGAAAGTTTTTTAGTATGATTTCCTTTTGCTTGAGTTTTTTAGGACTGGGGGAGTCGAAGTGATAAGACGTGAAGTAAGGCCTACGCACCTGCAGAGATTAAAATTCACCAAAGCCATGCTATGATTGTTTGGTAAGTAGAATTTTTGAATTATTTTATATTGGCCAATATAAATTTTCAAGAATTTTTTGTGGTGGTGTGAGCACCACTTCATTCCCTAATAAAATGGAAGGGAAAAAGAAGCTTGCAAAGAACAAGGGTGAATCTGAACCAAGGATTGACAGTTCTGAACAAGGATTGAAAATTAATCCTAAGTAGAGAAATACCCCCAAAACAGAGAAGAATCCTTCTGATAGAGAATCCTCTATTGCTGCTCATCAAGAATATCCTCTTACTAGGAGGACACCATCTTTTCTTAGTGGTCACCTTGAAGAATAATTCCTCTTCAATCCTATTCAAGAACCAGAGTTCTAGGCAACTCACTCTGAAGGATCTATAGTTTATCAGGGTCTCACTCCTTTTTGGTTTAATTTGGCATTTAGAGGGTATTGGTACTACAAATGGGGACTATCATGAGAAGGAAGGGGAACCATTTACATTTTAATTTCCTATCAAAGATTTTGTTGGGACCAGTCAGCTGAAAAACATTCCTCCCTCTGCTTTGATAATTTTCGTGTTACCTCTAGTGAAGATCTCGATGCTTTCTTACTCAAGTTTGATGTTTTATGCAGGAACTATGATAATTCTTCAAATTATCAAATGTTGCAGTTGTTTCCTGCCACATTAAAGGATTCAATCCTTAGATGGTTCATGGGACTAACTGCGAATTCCATTTCGACATGGGATAACATGAAGAAGGTGTTCCTGAAAAATTACCACGATTATTGTAAGGCTAGGGACATCAGGAAAGAAATCTTAGGCATGACTCAGAAGGAGGAAGAAATCCTGGAAGACTTCTTGGAAATATTCCAATATAATTTGCAAAGATCCAGGATGAACCAGCTTAACAAGGAAACCCTTAAGACAATCTTGCTAAGAGCCATAAGACCAGAATCTCTTGAGGTTTTGAAGTTGATGGGAGTAGGTGATGTATCAAGTTAAGTTATGATGATGTGTGTGAGTTGTGTCAATGATATTCGAGGGGAAATTCTAAGGTTTGAAAAGGATCAAGAGATACCGCTTCTAGATTCACTAAATGAGTTGTAGGCGCTGGGGTAACTAGAGATGAAATGGGAAACTTATTTCAAAATTTTAAAACTGACATTCTGAGAACTTTGTCTTCACAGTTAGATGTTTTATGGGCTAAGAAGAAGTAGGAGTAAGTGGAGGAAGCCTTGGCTGTGTTCTTCTCCAAGTGTAGGAAGAAACATCCCTTGAGGGAATGTCCTGCAGATAGTATAGAGGTATGCCGAATTTGTGAGGTTGATCATTCTACTGATTAGTGTCCTTATCTTCCAGAGATTAAAGAATCATATCTAGCAAATCAGGAAGTTGTCAATGCACTCTATGCAATGTCACCTCAAAAACCATGGCAGTTGCATCCTGCAAGTATGTCACAACAACACTCTCAATTTCCTTATGGTTAGAATCAGATGTGAAACATTCCAATGCCTTGGTAGCCCTGGCCTCCACAAAAACCTTGGCAGGAGAATTTTCTTTATCCTTCTGCATTAAATTACCCCCCTTAGAATTTTTATCGACCACAATCTATGCCACAACAAATGGGTCAGCTACAACAACAACAACTTTAGTTTCTTGTCCCAGCAAATCAACCACAACCTACACAACTTCCTGCCCAACGAGTACCCAATCCCAACAATAAATCCGTCTAATCTACTCACAATATTGGATTGGCCACCTATCCTACTTTTCCTACCTATTTTATTACACGACAACCTCTGTAGGAAATTTTTGTTCTTGCGCTACAGGAATTTCCTATGTCGCTACAAGAAATAAAAATCAGATTAGGAAAAGTGGTGACTCAGCCCAGAAAAAAATGAAGAGATTATAGAAGAAGACACTTTGGATACACCTGAAGTAGAAACCACACCTAAACTAGTTGGACAAATCATTCCAAAGTCACAAGAACCTTCCTTGTCTCATACTATCCAAACTCCTTTTCCCGAGAGGTTGGAGATGAAACTAAAACAGTCGGAGTTCGATCTTGTGCCCAAACTGAGAAATGTATACATTAATATCCCGTTACTGTAAGCAATTAAGTATATCCCTATTTATTCCAAAACAATGAGGGAGTTATGTAATAAGAAACAAGGGAGACAAAAGAAGGAACCTTCTACAATTCAAGTGGTGGAAAACTTGCAAGTCTTATGTCCACTAGATTTGTTACTGAGAAATATGAAGACCCTGGGATCCCTGTGGTTACCACCTTTATCAATGGGTATCCAATAATAAACACTCTAATAGGTTTAGGTGGATCCATCAATGTGCTGACCATGGAAACATTGTCTCACATAGGATCCTTTGACTTACTTCCTACTCCTACCATGTTAGAATTGGTAGATAGGTCTAAGGTAAAGCCAGAGTGTGTATTAAAAGACATTGTCATTTCATTGGATTCCTAGGGATACCCTACATATTTCTATGTTCTTCAACCTAAGAACAACTTGGGAGGGCATCCTTTGATCATGGGGAGACCTTTGTTGGCTACGGATGATGCCTACATAGGATGAAGGTCTTCAAAACATGACCATCACTCGTGGGGCTGAAACTAAACACATCAACCTATACCCCCTTGCCAAACCTCTCCTAAAGTAGGAAAATACCTATTGGGATGATGAAGAACATGATTAAGAAGATATTCACCCAGTATTGACAATAGCCCAAGCCATGAGCCTTAAGGAAAATTTGGAGGAAAATCTGATAAATTTTCATATTTCTAATCCTGATTTGAAAACAACATTTAGAGGGGAAATTTAGTCCTAATCTAGATATCATTACTAACTTGCATAACTATTATAAATATGATACAACAAATGAATTAAATTCAACCCTCTTATCTGCATTTCCTGCATATTTAATGACTGAATGTGGAGGTAAGGTAATTTAAATTTCTTTTGTAAAAACCCTAAATATCAATTATGCCTTGACTCCTGAAAGACTTTTCGGATACATTTGCTTGGGAATACACATACATGAGGGGTATTCACCTAGATACATGCATTCATCATATCTACATAGAGGGAAATGCCAAGCCTGTGAGACAACCACAAAGGTGAATGAACCTCGCTTTGAAAGAGTGTAAAAAATGAGTTGCAAAAAATGTTAAATGTAGGGTTCATTTATCTGATTTCAGACAGCGAGTGGGTATGCCCACTGGTTATCGTCCCTAAAAAGAATAGTAAATGGCGAGTGTGTGTGGATTATAAGGAACTAAACAAAGCTACATTAAAATATCACTTTCCTAGATGGGTTCAGTGGGTGCAACCAAATTAGGATAGTTCTAGAGGACTAGGAGAAGACAACATTCACATGTCCATAGGGAACCTATGAATATAATGTACTACCATTTGCTTTATGCAACACACCAATCACATTTCAAAGGGCTATACTTGGTATTTTCTCTGATCTTTTGCATGATTGCATAAAGTTTTACATTGACAATTTTACAGTAATGGGTGATACTTTTGAAGAAGCTCTACATAATCTTAGGAGAGTTTTGTAGAGATGTAGAGAAAATAATATTTCGTTGAGTAATGAAAAACGTTTCATGATTATGACTGAAGGTATGGATCATCATGTTTCTGCTGGAGGAATTAAAGTTGATCCGGCTAAGATCGAAGTAATTGAAAAGTTGTCCCCACCAATTAGTCAAAAGGGAATTCGAATTTTCCTTGGACATGCATGTTACTACAAAAGGTTTATTGAGAATTTTACAAAGATAATCTCGCCATTGTTTAATTATTGACTAAAAATCTAAATTTCATTGGAGTGATGAGTGTTAAGCTGCATTCAATACACTCAAGGAAAAATTTTCTTCAGCACCTGTCTTGAGAGTTCCAGATTTGAAATTTCCCTTTCATATTTCCACTGATGCCTCTGATTCAGATATAGGAGCGGTATTGGGCCAAAAGGAAAATCTTGTAACCCATGCTATTTATGTTGTTGATAAAAATTTAACCCCTGCATAACTGAATTACAGCATAACTGAGAAAGAACTCGTTGTAATTTATGTTATTAGTAAGTTTAGAAATTACATCACTGGTTATGAAGTTTTTGTGCATACTAATTACTCTACTATTTGATATCTCATGAACAAACCAATCACTAATGGTAGGATTATTAGGTGGCTTTTGCTGCTACAGGAATTTGATGTCACACTATTTGACAGGCATGGAAAAGAAAATCAGGTAGCTGATTTCCTATCTAGGCTCAACCATGTTGGTGAGGATGTTCATGTTAATGATAACTTTCCCGAAGAAAATTTGTTTTCTATCTCTGCTAAAATACCTTGTTTTGCAGATATGGTTAATTACCTGGCTGCAGGAAATTTACCCCCTACTTTTCATCTAGTCAAAATAAAAGAATTATTAGGAAAGGTGTTAATTACTCTTGGGTAAAAGGAGGCCTCTTTTGCACTAGACCTGACTTGATTATTCACAGGTGTGTTAGGGAGGATGAGATGTATGATATCTTGAGATCTTGTCACAATGAACCCTATGGAGGACATTTTACAGATAAGTGGACAACCTACAAGATCCTGTGCTTTGGGTACTATTGGCAGAGTCTTTTTAAAGATGCCAAGGAGTATGTGCGTAAATGTGATAGCTGCCAGAGAATAGAGTGACTTGTCCAATCGGATGAAATTCCTTTGCAGCCACAAGTTCTCATAGAACCATTTAAGAGGTGGGCTCTTTATTTTGTAGGTCCCATCAATCCCATGTCTAACGGTAATAAGTATATTTTGGTTTGTATTGGTTATGTGATGAAGTGGGTGGAAGCAAGAGCACTACCTAGAGAAATGAAGAAATCAGTGGTAGAATTTCTTTTTTTTCTGATGTTTTTGTAAGATTTGGGGTACCCCAGGAAATTGTTACTGATCAAGGTACTCAGTTTGTTGCAAATATTATGCAGGGAATTGTATATAAATATCATAGTACTCATTGGAAGTCCACCCCTTACCATCCATAGGCCAATGGGTAGGTAGAATCAACAAATAAGGTGTTAGAGACAATCCTCACTAAGACGGTGCGATTACATAAGAAGGATTGGCCTGATCAAATTCCTGAGGAATTATGGGCCAATCAATTACATGGAGGAATACCACTGGCTTCTGTTCATATGAATTAGTGTATGGAAAACAAGTGTTACTACCAATTTAATTTTAGATCAAAACTTTTAAGTTGTTAGCAGATTTGGGTATAGACCTTAATGAGGGACAACAATAGAGAATCCTCTAGCCTAATGAGTTGGATGAGAATAGGAAGGATTCTTTTTAGTATATCAATCTGATCCAACAACAATGGGCTAAATGGCATGATGGATACATTAAGAAAAATCAGTTCAAAGAGGGAGACTAGGCATTGTTGTTTGATTTGAAGTTTAAGAATTTTAAAGGGAAATTCAACACACATTGGCTGGGTCCCTATGAAGTTGAGAAAGCTTTTTATGATGGATCTATTCAGGTTAAAACAATTCATGATGAAAATGTTACCTTCTTGGTGAATGGGAACAGACTCAAGCTATACCAAAAACCCCAATCTAAGGAGGAATTTGTGGAAGATATTGTGGAGAAGAAGGAGCTAGAAATGGTCAAGAAGGAAGTCATTCCTTTCACTACCTCATCTTGATTTTCTGCCATAATAAACTTGTCTTACTTTGTTCCTTCTTGTGCTCAGTAAACTATGAGAGGAATGTCTACTAGGTACAAGTTTATTCCTTTTTTTGGGCCCAATGGACTATTTACGGAAAAGGAGCCCCCTTAGAGTCTCCTTTTTCAGTATTTCAGACTCTCTAAAATTGAAATCTAGCAAGCATGGAGTGCCTTGGGCTCGTTAAAATCACAGGTCAGTAGATCCTTTGGGATCCTCTCAATAAATTATGTCTTCAGTTAATTTTTGGTTTTCTCGTGTTGGAATGATGTGGGATTTCTTAATACCCTCCTTCCAACAATCTTGGCCCAAATTATCTAGGTGCAAGATTAGAGTCTTGTGATGCCCTGAAGCTTGTATGCCTTAATGACAGGTTATCTCACCAGAAGCAATGGGGATTCATTATGGCTCCTTGATTGTTGGATCCTATAGGGGGTTCGACAACAGCTCATAAATTCACACCTGATAGGATGCATCAGATGTACCTTGGTTCTCACTCTCATTAATGGTTATGGGCCTCACATTGGTTAACATTTGACCTTAATGGTTGGTAATCCAATGAGATCATTGCACATTCGACATTAGCACCTCTATTCATGAGCAATGAACAATAAAAAAAAGGGGAAGAAATGGTTTCCTGCAGAAGGATTTCCTACAGAAGTTTAGTAGTTGCGGTTCCATTTCCTGCAACAACACCACTGATTTCTTAAAGAACAAAGAACAAACAAAACATTATTCGAAAATAATCTGAAAAAGTACTAGTCATTTTCATTATTGATAGAGACCATGAACTATACAATTGTGCATATGATGTGATTTCAAGGTGGGTTTTCATTTCAAGACCAAGGTTAGTCCTCATCTAAGTACTAGACCGTTTAAAGGTAAGGTTGGTAAGGTACGATTAGTGACATGATGCTTAAGGTAAAAGGTAATGATACTTTAATTCTTAAATTTTTCATAAATGTAAGTCATGGTAACCCTTGTGGAAGAAGGCGGCTATGAGCCGTTATGTCATAAATCGAGTTCCATTCCTGACCATCATTGCTCTACACGTCCTCCGGTTATATTTTCAAGATTTATCTTGTAGGACATTGATGACAATTATAATCACGTCCTACATTTTTCGAAAATTTCCATATTTCCTAAATACTTCCAATTTAAACTATCGTTGTCGAGTTTTTTTGTTGCGCTAAGTCTTAGATGCATATCTGTGAGCTGAATCAACTCTGTTCTCTCCCATCCCTAGCTATGTCGAACATGCGTTCTGCTGCGAGGTTTGAACCTCAGGTCACACGATGTTGGAGGCTGACCCTTGAAGTAAAGTAAGACTGGAGAATGTAGTGTGGTTGCCTTTGTTTCTGAAATTTAGTGGGCATAATTCAGAGGTAAGAAAGTCCATTGCTCTAAATCTAAATGGAAACAAAGCCCAGGTGGGGAATTTTCAATTTAGGTTGACAGAGGAGCTAGTAGCTCGAGCTTATGTCATCCCATAGGAAGGGGAGCGCTACTTCAAGAATCAATAGCTTAACAAAAAAATTTGTGCACCCTTCCTCTGGAAATAACATGCAAATCTTGGTTGGAGAAAGGGAATCCCACAGGAATTCCTTAGAAGTAAGTATCGACACCTTTTATTTTTCATGCAGAAATACATAACCTGTGAAGGCCATTTTTTTCAGCTAGCATTTTTGTTTCATATAGGTCTTCTCAGCTAATTCCAAGACATGCGTTTTAATTTTCCCTACTATTTAAGAATGTCCCTGATGAAAATGTCCACTGCTACCAAGGCAAGGGAAGCCCGCATAGAGGAAAACCTCTATCACCATGGATTGATAAAAATTATCATGACAGAGGTTCTACGGAAGAAGAATAAAACATGGGAAGAATTCTTGTTAGAGAATTACTTCTTGGAGGATGAGAAGGACCCAAAACCTAAGGAGGAATAGCCAGTAGAAAAGCCAAAAAAGAAACCATGAACCCATGGTCTGTTGACAAAAGAGAAAGTGGTGGTGACTAGGGAGACCATAAGGAAAAATTCCAAGTTGAAGGGCCCTTCTACCCCTGCCAAGTGCTTTACAAGAAGCCAGGCTATGAAGCTGGAAACATAGGAAAATGCCGAGGAAGTGGTACCACCAATTAAAACTGATAAAAATAGTATGAGGTCCTGAGACCTGTCCAAAAGGAAAGGGAAGGCGGAGTTAGCTAAATTTATTAATAGGGAAGAAGTGGAGGCCGCATATTTTATAATTCACAGCTACAGGAAAGAAGAGAGAAAACAGTTAGAGAGGAATCGAGTTTGCCCCAGTCCTCTCAAGGACAACATGACGGAGAGGGAACTTCTAAGAAGAAACAATCCCGGAAGGAATTGGAGGAAGCCATTGTTGAACTTACATTGTTTGAGTGGGTCGTTCGAAAGGAGAATGAAACCTTGAGGGAAAATAGCCTACACATGCAGAAGGAGTATGATGAGTGGCATCAGAAGGCAGCTCAGATTATGAAGAAGAAATAGACCCAAATTGATCACCTGCAGAAAAAGAATGAGCAGTATTAGGATCTAGCTAGGGAAGAGTCCAGTAGAGCCCAATTAGACCACTTGGCTGCAGTAGCTACAAAACAGGGTAGAAACTGATTTTTTTTCCTGAGGATGCAACATTTTTGCTTGCATAAGGGAAATGCAAGAAGCTAGGTGTGGGGGAGATGTTGAGCTCCATTTTTATCACTTTTTAATATCCTCCTAAGACCTTGCTTCCCCCTTTTTTTTTAACTCTTTTTGATTCCTAACTACTCCTATTTCGCCTATATTACCTAAGTTTTGACTAAAAGGGTGTTGTGTGCTCACGGTATGCAAATTATCTTAAAAAGTATTATTTTACCTTGTTCTTAAGTATTTCTTGAAGTTAATCGTTTCCTAATCGAATTATAAATTTTGATTGATCGAAGACTTATGTAGATTAGACATGATCTAAAGAAGCTCCATGATTTCCTGTAGACAATTGTGGTTGCCGGTTTCCTACTGACACTCTACGCTTTCCTGTAGATGCAGATTTCCTGTAACCGCCCAGATTTTTTGCAGTAGAATTGGTGGTTGGATATGTTCCACTTAGCTTCAAGAAAGACATGAACATGGGTTTTAAGAGGAAATCCACCTACATGGATGCTATCCTATTGACTACCTTGAATTCATCATTGAAATTGCCCAGATCTTCAGTCCTCTTCTCGGTGGTCGTATTGGGAAAAAGCTCTAGCGATGTAACAAAATTAGTTTGATCCATGCTTTCAGTCATGGATCAAACTCAACAGAACTATTTTGTCATTATGTTTAGTTATTGATAGCAAGTAGTTACAACATAGTAGTTTTCCTAATTCAGGCAAACATATGCCTTTGAACTTGTATACATTTCGTTATGTTTCATTTGCAAGGGGGCTGGTTGGTCGAACATATTAGACTCGTACATCTCTGTAATACTTTTCATCTTAATAGAAAGTTATATGTTATGTTGATATCCTGGTGTAAAATCCTTTAACAATAGAGGGGTTGTGAGTAAGGGATGGCCCCCTTTGCTCACAACTCCATTAGTTACAATATTTGTATTAATTTTGATTATTTTTATGCATCAATAAGTTATTTTCATAGCTAGTGTTTCTCTTTTCCTAATTTTAACAACATATGTGAAATGGTCCGATGAAGAAATTTATTTGATAAATGAATTTGGAATCATTTAATCAGGTTTAAGCTTCTTGATTTTTATGAATGTCTATTTGGTCTTTTATCTTTTCTGATCAACATCAGCAATATCAAGAGCTGTTGAGGGATGATTGGATCCACTCAATAGTCGTTGTAGCCAAGTGTTGATGCAGAAAAGAGACACTAGAGTTGTGTGTATGAATGGTTTAATTAGAAAGCACTTAAGGTATTAGCCTGCATATATTTTCCACAACATCTCATAAGCTTACCTACCCTTGGTTGATAATTTATATCTATCAAATTATAAGTCTATAATTTGCACAAACATTTTGTCATCATTTCCTGGGAGGTGCTAAGGGATGATAATGAAAGTTTTTTAGTATGATTTACTTTTGTTTTATTTTTTTAGGACTAGGGGAATCGAAGTGGTAAGACATGGGGCAAGGCCTACGCACCTGTAGAGATCAGAATTCACCAAAGCCATGTCCTGATTGTTTGGTAAGTAGAAGTTTTGAATTTTTTATAGGGGCCAACATAAATTTTCAAGAAT
>APFE030697558.1:0-35441 GCA_000404065.3 Pinus taeda
GAAGCATCCAATACCATGGACCGAAAACCATCGCGTCCAAAACCATGGACCGAAAACCATAGGTAGGTTCGCCCAACCTAATATAGGGTCCAAAAAAAAATTTCTCGGGGCGCTGCCTCGAACCCCATAGAGGGGGGCTACCGGCCCGCCTCTAACCCCCCGGTTCACTACGTAGGTTAGTCGTGGAAAGAATATAACACAACCCAACACTTTAACTTGGTTTGAGAGTGCTTGGAGTTTGATTAGCCTTTTACGGTTTCTAGGTCTTCTAGGTCAACCTTCATCCACTTGTTGGTCTTCCCATCAATTATCAGAGATCAATTACTTGTGTTAAAGAGTTTTTGTGTGTTCAGAGATCCATTGCGGATCACTTTTGGTTCTTATGTCTTAAGTTGTTTTCATTAGTAGATATTGTAGAAGTTTCTTAAGTTCTCTTTGACAAACAATAGATTACAAATCGATTATCTCATTGGAATCAAAAGGAAGTGTTTTCTTTGTGTTTTGTGTTTCGAAAAGTGAAAGTGAAAGTGTTGTTCTTTTCATAGTTTTCGAAGCATTTTTGGGTTGTATTCAAATCATTGATGTGAAAGAGATTTTCATATTTTTTGGCTTGCTTGCATTCTCTTTTACTTTTACACTAGATCACGATAGTTGCATTTTGAAAAAGAAAAAATCATCATTATATCTTAAGGAATTTTTGCTTTAGGGTTAAATGAGACATTCCCCACTGACAAGAGTATCGTTGAGGTCATGTCCCTAGATTAAACTCCATGGAACGGTCTACATCATCGTTCTTGTTTTCTTCCTAGCCCCAATGAGATGCCTTCCTATCTTGAAGCGTTTGTTTTTCATTATCCTACGCCTCCACTTCAGACACCTGTCCTGGTGCATGAAGTCTTATCGAAAGATAATATGGGGAACATCACTCCAACCTTATCTGTTGGCCTTTCAGTTCATCCTGAAATTGTCAAAATCTTTCAACTGGGGGCACCTTTTCCTTAGCATGAGATCAAGTTCTTTTCACCTCCTCTCACGAGATTTTCCCCCGAGTCTCTACCATTTGCCCATTAGCGCAATGGGGTTTCCATCTTATGACTCGTAACCCTCCCTCGCCTAGGGAGCATGGGGCATAGCCTTTTATGATTTTTACCCTATTATTTGGCTGATTCGATGCTTCCACGTCATGTCAATGGTGAAACTCCAATTTTATTCTTTGTTGATTGATTACCTGAGTCTGGAAATGGACTCCATCTGAACTTTTTACATGTGAAATTCGTGTAATAACTTTTGTACATTGGTGTGTTAATTCATTAGTGTGCGTTTTGATTTTTGGTGTGTTTGTTTGCTTTGTAGACATGTGTTTTCTAGGTTACCCTGTGTTCCACTCGGTTTGCAGATGTCTTCAAGCCATTACATTGGTTTTGTTGAAGGTGCTTGTCATAGCACACAAAATCTGTCTTCTGCAACATGGGTACTCTATGACCCTAATGGTGAGCTAATTAACTTACAAGGTATCTGCCTTGGTCGAACAACCAATAATATTCCTTAATATAGTGCAATTATTGAACTCTTGTTAGAATTAGTTGCTCTTGGAATTAGGTATTTAGTTGTCAAGCTGGATTCACAAATCGTTGTGTTAGAGTTAAACAATCATTACACAGTAATAAATCCACAAATATTTCCTATGTATCTACATTTGCTAGAAAGAAATTTTGATTTCATTACATATCAACATATTCCATGTAATTTAAATATATTAACAGATGCATTAGAAAAATTTGTTCTTGATAGGCATTTGCATCATTTATAAAACTAATCATGATTATGGGCACATAAGTAGAAATAAAACATGCATACACACACACACACACACACACACATATATATCACATCTGCAGAGTTGTACATCAAAATATCAGAAAATAGAGTGTTATGAGAAACTTGGCTTTCAAATCCTACAAAATGTGTAAAAGACCTAGATAAACTATCAAACTACATGGTGCTCATGATAACACGAGACCGCCCTGATCACTAGGTCTAGCAGCTGACACAACCTCACAAATACTCTCATTGTATGTCTCTGCCAACGCAATGGAACATCATCAATAGTGGAATAGTCTAGAACTCCTCGAGTTATTGCCTCTAGATTACGCTCCATCTCAACTAAGGGGTCAACCCCTTCTTCATAGTCTGCACCCACTATTGGATGAGAAAATCTCCATGCTATTGGTGACATGCATGGTGGTCTCTTTGGTCCCACATCTACACATTTATCATAATTTGAGTCTCAGTTTACGCTTTTATAAAAATCATAAAACTTGAAAAAAATCCAAAAAACAAGATTTTACATGCATCGGTCCACTGTTCGTCTGGTGGCAGGCGTAGATCTAGATCCCACCTGAAATTTGTGCCAGCATAAGCATAGTCATCTACCACAAGCATTTGGTGTTCTAGCCAAGTGAATAACTATGGTGGATAATGCATATGTTGACCTGGGCCTCCTCGAGGCATGAGCTAGCTCCATCTCACGAGTCTCAGATCTCGGGGGGGAGGATGTGGAACCTCTGCCCACTGATACTGGAATAGGGGCACTTGCTCCAAAAATAAGGTCACTAGTATAGAACCAAACCCAAATTTCTTCAGGTGTCCATGATTCCCCTTGGTCATTTGTCGTTTCATGTTTGCCAAAAGGCCTCCACACCAATTGAAGACGGTGGGGGTCAAACATGTGATAACATATTGGAACTGGGATTTTGAAGCCTCATGCAAGGCTTGCATGCCGGATACATGCACCATAGTGAACAAAATCATTCTTAGGACGAGGTTGTTGGTGATTGTCACTATCTTCACCTTACCTCCATTGGTTATTTTGGTACCAAGACAATACCTCTGGACTAAACCCCTGGTACTCTCACCTCCTTGCCAGAATCCAAAGAGTTGAATTGCTTCCCCTCGGCGGGACAATCTTGTGATGAAGTAGATGTCCATCTCCTCCATTTCTAGTTCCTAGCCTTTTACGATGAATATCTCTCAATCTACATCCCATAGACTAATCAGATAGGGAAACAATTCCATTTGAGCCCTTAACCTTGTGGTCCTGAAGAATTTTAGTAGCCTGCAATTCCTCAGAGAGTTTATGCATTCAGGATTTTGAGCTACTTGATGATCTTCGGCCTCATGGCCTCTTTATTTCCACTCCAAGACCATATTCTTCTACAAAACAACACATAACACTTGTTAATTCCTTTTTCATGGGTCAAAATCATCAAACTTTGCTTAAAAGAGAGTTTTATTTCTCAAAAAATTACCCTTGGCACCATCGCGCCTATTTTTACAAATAGTGTGATGGCATTGTGTGAGCCTTTAGGCTCAAGCGTGACCATCGCGGGTCCGATGAACATACCCGCGATGGTCACTGACGCCCTGAATTTTTGAAATCCTCCTTTCTAGCATCAAAATTACCATTTAAAATTCATAAAAAAAAAAGTGATAAAATGCAAGAGCAGGGATGAGGCTCTTACCTGTTGGAGATGGTTCATGAAATGGTACCCTAGATCTCCCGCAGCAGCCACTGGAAAATCAAGAGAATTAGGGCACAAAATGCATTTTCAGAGCTCGGTTTAGTAAAATGGTAAAAAATGAAATTACTTTTGCCTATTTATAAGTTTTAAAAGTCATTTGTCAATATTTTCGTAATATTTTAATATTTTCTCTCGATATCAGTGATGGGCGTGTTTCTTGTGCAGTTACAGGTACCTTCAGAGTGAACAGTGAGCATTATTGATCGATTCTTGCAAGTTTTATTTTATCCCTTTTCGGACTCATTAAATAAACAAAAAAAAACCCCCCTACAGTCATCTTTCAACTCTTTTCTAACTCTCGAAAATTGAAAACATTGCCAAGTACTTGTCATTTTGAACTCGTTAAAGTAAATGAATCGACGTCACCTCAGTATATGTTTACCCTTTTTTCGGGCTGATATTGACTATTTATGAAAAAGGTACACCTTGGTCAACATGGTCAAGAGGTTCCCTCGTATATTGTTTTCTACCATTCCGGGTTTGAGGGACAAATTATGAAAAGGGACATGATGGAGTTTTCTTTTTTGTTTCCTTTTCAAACTCTCTAAACATGAAAAAGATACTGAGTTATTCTTACGTCGACCTCATTAAAACTTTATGACGAAAGACTCATCACCATGATGAGCCCAAGCTTCTTCTTCCTAGGGCTCGTAAAACTTACTAGGATGGATTCATTCAAAAAATGAACTTACATGACAAGCATATGCTATCCCCTTCAAATAATTGGGGCACTCGCTAGAAATAGCAGGGGAAAATGAAGATGAGACGCCCTTTGTATAGGCAACATGTCACTCTTGAACATGACACTCTTCTGCTCTCGTGTTGGGTTTGGGATATCCTCACTTAGTCACTTGTCCTCACGAGTTTGGGTGATCCATTTTGCCTCTCATTTGACTATTACATTCTGTAATCATGACCTTTAGTCCTATGATAAGTCAAAAGCTGCCACACACTAGAGTCGTGTCGCCAATGTTCAAGAGAAGTCCCTCTGTAGTTATTTATATATACATTTTTTGAGTCATTGCTACAGTCTTGAATATTATTCCACTTTATTCCTTGTTTTGTGTCAATGATGGGGGATTCATCATTGCCCTCCTTCAACAAGTCGCTTCCTATCAACTTTAGCTCATTATCCAAGAATATGACCTAGAAACTCCCTTTCAATACCTTAGAGTTGGCATGCCCTAATGGCCAGTTCTTCGCATCCGATGATAGGTCTTCATTATTGGCTTTCAATTGGATGATTCCACGAGTGTTTTATCTTAGCTACATTATCACATTCACGGATTGTATTGTTGTACCTTGAGATCCATTGTCATTATTAGTGGTTTCTCTTGTACCTGTTAACAGTCCACACCATTGGCCAGTAATCAGGTGGTTTTCTAGCATGTTCGACTTCAACACCTTTATTCGCATGTTAGGATTTGTACATTGATTAGATCGGGATGGAGTGCAAGGCCCTGAGTCTTGTTTGTTATGACTCAGGCTGCATGGAGTTATATGTCATTCATGATTGTAATCATGTTTCTAGTATACGGATGGTTCTGACCATATCGTGAGACTTTATATTTATGGTGATCCTTGTTATCTGGATGGTTGCGCCCATACCATGTATCTTTTCATATAGTCTTCATCATCTGGATGACTGTGTCCATGTCGTGGATTCATGTCTTGATCTCATATATGTATATGTATATGCATCCTTGATTTGCAAGTCTCCTGACAATGCATGTCCTCATCCTTCTAAGAGCTCGTAAAGCATCTCAGCCATCACTCCTTGTTCTGCCTTCATGCTTTAGGGGGCATTTGTTACACAGTATTTTGTCACGCGTCCTGCACTTCCCTGTGACATACCCTAAAGTGCCTGAAACATGATCATTATACAGTATACGCATCCATGTATACAGTTTAGATCCCTCCTTTAACTTTGCTTGGAAAATATCTGGATCTTTCCCTAAAGAAATAGCTCTTAAATCCCTAAAATGAAGGTCATCACCCTTATGAAGCTCTAAACCATAATGATCACCTATTGCACCATGTTAGGCCAATGATGGCATCACTATGTTCCCTTGCATACCCACGATGGTCTCAAAAAGGAAGTTTTCCTAAAGAGGACGAGAAGCTTCATGATCTAGAAGCTTCCAGAGCGACAAGCTAGAGGTGGTTTCGCATAGATGAGGTTGAATCCTCCTAATTTGACCTCTTGGTGTCATCCATATGAGCTACCTCCTTGATATTTGGGCCTAATCCTATCTTTGGAGAAGTCCTAACTCCCTCTCCCAACCTATAAACTCCTCCTCTCCCATTCCCAAACGGTTGGTCTATGTCCATTTGCACCCCTATGTTGAGCTTGTGCTTAGAGGCTATTCATTAGACTTGGAGAAGGAGTGTTTGGAGAGTTTCTTGGCTTGGACTTTGATTACCACTCAAGGAGAGCCTTTCAACATCAAGGCTATGGTTGTAAGCTTCCCTTTATTCTTTAAATAATATACAATTGCTGGTTCATATTCCCAAAATATATATGTTCATGTATGTGTTAGCTTGGCATTCCTTGATCAGCTGAGTAGGTTATTATTGGATTTTCTATTGGTTTTGGTATGATTTGTTGTCTCTTGATCACTTGTGTAGGTACATAAGCACTGAGAGAAGCAGGAACAAGTTCATGACACAAGCGGTTCGAGGCTCTCAACAAAGGAAATCAGAATAGCATCAGAACCAGGTAGGTTATCTCTCTCGGTTTACTTTTCAATTGTAATCTAGAAAGATGTATCGTTGATTGTCACTTCATTTTCTAGACCCACTCATTGGGCTAGAGGGATCGTCTCTATCCGCAGAGAGGATTAACTTTTTCAATACCCTCCCTTCAAGATTATTCTCCTCTCCTTGGCTACATCTTTCTTCCATTGGGCTAGGCTATGTGCATCAATTGATCCTAGTTTTGGAATTTATGTCTTGACATATTCCAACAATTTGTTTTCATCAAGCACGACCTCCATTTGATCCTTTGATCCAATGAAATTTGAGCTTCCTTCCCAAGCATACTCTAATCTCAATCTGTTTATGGTCATTCTCCCAACTCTAAAGATATCCTGCTACAGTGAAGCTACAAATTCGAATCTCCTTAGGAACATCTTCAAAATTCCTATTCTAATGTGAATATTACTCTGATACCATGTATAAATGTGGTGATAGAATTGAAACTACTCAAGAAATTAATCCAAAATCAAGAGACACAATTCTGCTCTACTGATTGTGGAATTTAATTCACAATTTAGAACAACATTCACAAACATGCAATAAGAAAAACCACACAGGCACAATATTCTTTTAGGGGAACCCAACTGGGAAAAAGCCCTCAAACCTCTTTGCATTAATTAGATGAATAAATAATGTATTATAGTTGCTTACTCGCTCTAAGCTCAACTTGCAAGTGAATAACCTTTCTCTTTGCTCAATGAGAAGCTCTGACCTAGACTTAGTCAATTTATGCCTTAGCTTGAGCCCCTATTTAGGCTTGCTAAACCCTAAGGAGTTAACCCCTATTTTTTAGGAATTTTTGATCTAATTGATTGCACAATTTCCAAGGATTAATCATTTGACTACATGCAACACCTGCACACTCAAACTAGTTTACAACTGCTTGTTACATTGCCTTGGAATCTCCACCACAACTGAGGAACTCGAATTTCTTGCATGCACTAGCTATTTTGAACTGATTTATCAATTAACTGAATGATCACTGAGTTAGACTATTGTCCCATTGCACAATTGACCTTCCACTAGTTCTATCAACATTGGAACTAGTTTAACTGAATACAACTAGAAATAACTGAACTGGATTACTAAAATTTAGCAATCACACATGCTTAACTGAACTCCAAGCCCTCTAACTCGAATTTACTAATCTAACTGAGTGATAAGATCCATGTCACCTCAGTTAAATGCCTCCAAGTTGTCTGTTGATGTGGAAATTCGAATTTTCTCAATTTGACCAAGGCAAAGTCAAATTGAGCCTTTCTTGCTCCTCTTCTCAACACATTTGTTGTTATAAGGTCTAGTCTCAATTAAGCAATGCTAACAACCATTAATCTTGCAGAGAAAACATGTTATCTATAATTGTATCTGATCATTCCAAGGTGTTTGAAGGTTTTCTCGTAATTTTCTTCTTTCCAAAGAGTCTTTATATGACCTCTTTGCATTGCAGATACATAGAACCTAATCTGGTGAATATTCTTCACAAAAAAATGATTTTTGCTCTATTGTACTCATAGACATTCTTTTAATAAATCAACCTTTTTTCCTCTATCTTTTCCTATGCATGATTTTCACAGAAATTTATATCTTTATAAAGAGTTTGTTCTCTTTAATTTATAAAATCTAACACAAATGAGGCTCTACAATTTTTGAGGTTGAAAGGATTCAAAATATTGACTAAGTTGTTGCCTTTTTATGTCTAAATTTTAAATTTTGTTCACCGATTTTTCAATGTATAAACTTTTAATACTGAATTTTTTTATGAAATTTCAGTAATATTTTGTAAGTATTAAATTAGTTTTATTTTTAGTTTAAATTCCCTGTAAATAACTTTCTTCCATCATAAAAACTATTAATTCTATTATGATCAGCAATAACTTTAGGGTGTAAAACACTGAGCGAACTTGTCCCACTATCTCATTCATCCCTTGAGATTCGAGGAGTTGATTGAAATAAATATAAAAATTCTCTTTAGTCAACATGTCGATCTTCATAATTAACATTTTAGCCCTTAAAATATATGTAATGAAAAATATAAGACATGTTCTTCATGTCCTTTTCAAAAGAAAGAATTTTGAAATTTTGAAATTTGAATTTTAGATCTGGAAAGATCAAGTCAACCCTCCTAATGTCAAGTCAACCCAGTTAAAAGAGACTACCATTCAGCCTCACAAATGACTCTATTTAAAGCAATTTCATCCTCATTCTCAAACAAGAAATTTAGACTACTAAGGCAAAAAATAAGATGAATCTGAGATAGAGAATAATATGAATCTGAGGTAGAATATTGGACAAATATGAGGCAAAGTAACTACAAATTGAAAGTAGAGTTTTAGGGTGTACCTAAGTAGTGGAACTGGAATTCTTGGGTGTAGAAGTAGCTCGCAATTTGGCCCTGGTAGACCAGACCAGGCTAAGTTCATTGGGCATCAGTTTGTCTTGACAAGAGGACAATTTGACTAGGTGTGACCAGATGTTACTAGTCAGTTTGATCTTATGTTTGACTTGAATAATTAGATGTATCTTTGTTGAAAATGATTTCTCAAAGGAAAAGGTTGATGGGTTTCCCCCCATGTGGGTTTTCCCAAGGTATATTCTTGTGTTTCTTGTTTGGTTGTTTCTTTATGATCTGAATGACATTTTGTTTCTACTGTGGAGATCTTATGTGTAATTACTTTATGATAAATGTGAATGCAAGAAAAGACTAACCTAAGAAATCATTATAAGTAATTATTAGTTTAGAAGACCCTTCAAAAATTAATAGTCTTTCCAATAATCTTGATATTTTTCTAGAAACTTCCCTTCATTTGTGCCCAAGTGTGGATACTATCTCTACCAAGACCCATGAACTAGCACAATGCAACATTCTTAAACATGGCATGAAAAAGTTTCAACTTTTGGGCATTTGATACATAATCATAGCTTTTGCAGAGCGCATCAAACTCAAAGAGGAAGGTGTCTGGATCATCTTTAGATAAACCATGGAAGTTAGGCATATATGACTACAAGACGATTTTCATCTTAGTTTCTTCTTTTGATATCTCCTCCTTAACAAGGTTCTCATGTGCCATTTTTTTGTGAAAAAAATTCTTCTTCCACTAAATGTTCCTGGAGAGAGTTAGGGAAGATCAACTCTTTAGAATGGAAATATTTTTCTATCTAACCTTCAAGCAAAAAAACCTCTATTTGTACAAAATATGAGGCTTGCATGGTATTAGGTCCTTGAACAAAGATTTAAACTTATTTTTGGCAAAAGAACTAGTTGTGGGAGTTCTATAGTTAGGCCAAGCATGCCCCTTTTTATCTTGTTATTATCTTACACCATTAGTTTTGTGGGAATTTTTGACAAAGCTAACAAATCTACCTCGTTGATTTGTAATTCTATGCGGGGGAATTTTAAGAGACATGCTTTTTTAAACAAACCAACTTAAAGAAAAAACTAAATAAAAATACATCACACCAAGCTTCTTAAAATAAGACATTGGCATAATCAAACCAAGTAACAAAACAAATAATGTATTGTTTATAGTTCCCTAGCAATGACACCAAAAATGATGGGTATTTCAATTACCTTCTAATTGCTTAGTAGGTAAATGAGAAACTATACTTTTAATTGTTAATCCAGTGTTTGTTTTGGACTTGTAAACTGTAGTGTAATGTAGTTTCCATATTGGTTATCTATTACTGATTTGGATGTTAATGTTCTTTATCAAATCACAAAGAAAAACAAACCACACACTTGCTAGAATTGAAATGTTAACTACAATTCTCTTGTAGAAAGAAAATCACACTTTGCTAAAAGGAAAGGAAACACATTTGTTAAAGGAAATAGTCTTGTAGAAAAGGAAATCATTTGCTAAGAGGAAACATACTTTGTAGGAAATGAAATCACTCTTGCATCAAAATAAACACATTGGCAGGGAAGTAAACTGGTGACTTACTTAAAATGTTTGTTCTATCCTTGTCTCTAATAGAAACACACATTTTGAAATGGATTGATTAGATGTTGGAATAGTAGAAAAATGTTGGTTGGAATTACAATAGAGGAAATCCAAATTAATGAGATGAAATAGAACTAATATCGTAGAATTAGAAAACAAAGTAAATCGATAACCAATTCAATTAGTAAACATGAACAACAATTAAGAATTACAAAACAAAGTAACTTATTAACAACTCAATGCAAATGGGAATAAAACTATCCTAAGCTAAAGTACAAGAACTATTAATTAACCTCCTTAGATGAGGCACTAGTTAAATGTACAATATAAGGTCTACGTTATTAGCATGTCACACACATGAGCATAACTAAATAGAAATTAGCGAGCTTTATGTTAACAAAATTTAGCAAAATGCAACTACAATCCTTTGATTCTTCTCCCTCCCTCTTGCTTGAGTGGAGCAAGGAAGATATGTATAATCCTCAATTCTTAATTTAATCATGTAGTCCAAGGATAGCCATGAGAATATTATATTCTTAGGCTATATCCCCTTAATACAATGATGTTGCCAAAAGATAGAATTGTCAAATGGTCGCTGATTCACTCGCCCCTTTGTTGGGTAGCGAGTGGTTAGTCCTTTCCCTCAATGTCCAATTGGGTTAGCTAGGCATTGCTAGTTGACCTATGTTGTGTAACCCTTGAGTCATTACAAATGTGATAAGTGTTGCATAAAAATGAAAAATATTTTTCCATGGAAGGATAATTTTATCTTACCCTTAATTAAACGTTTCTAATTTTTCTCCACCTAGCTTGCCAATGTTTAAGGGGAGGGTCATATTCCTGTGATTTGTCCTATTAATCCTCGCTTACCAAGCCATAGATCCATTCACTGAGACTAGAACACATGGACAAGAAATTTAGGGATCTTTTTTAGCATTTTGATGAACTTGATCTATCATTGCTTGGAAGGTTGAGAAAGGGAAGGAATTAGGGAGTTGAAGGCCACAACATTGGGAGGGAATGGGTGGCGAGGAGGAGGTGAACCTCCCCTATGCACTGCAATATGGAAAGTATGGAAGAAGGAAGCTAGGGTTTTGGAGATGAAAACCACAAGTGTATAATTGATTATCGATGGGGAAATTAATAAAAATTGTTATTACTTAAAATAGTGCATTATTTGGTCTAAAAAAAAATGAATATTATTAGATAAGAAATGAGATCTTAAATATTGGAATGAGAAGTGTAAACATAGCTTTCTAAATCATCTAAATTATGAAACAATGAAATTGTTTAGTGAAATATGCATATCTTTTAATTGAAAGAGTATTATTTGTTGTTAATGGTGAATGTTAGACATAAAATAAAAGTGTAGTTTAATTATTTAATCTTTTTGTTTTTCGTGGGTTTCTTTTTTGGTCAATTTTTTTTTCGGAACTTGGTATGGATTTTTTAGAATCATAAGTTTGAGCTATATATTTGAAGGATTTGAGTACCCCAAGGGTTTTTCAAAGTGCTAAGTCATTCAAAAATACATTTTAAATAACAAGAAATCAAAATCTCTCTCTCTCTCTCTCTCTCTCAAACCAAAATGAGAATTTTGTACTTATATGAAATTTTGTAAATGTATAAAAACAAATACATTAGACAATACATGGCTATATTTAAAAATAAATTCATGAGCCCTCTTATCTAACAAAAGTATAATTTTTTCTAGAGGGAATCCAAACTAGACAACAAAAAATAGTGTTTTGTAGGTATATACCTTACAAAACTAACCCACCAAAAAACAAAGTTGTTAATGCAATCCTTCATAACAATGCAATGCCAATCCATTTAGCTCTAAGGAATATAAGAGGGTTTGATTCAACCATTGATTATTAAATCACCGAGTCTTAATTTACACCCTTCATTAGCACATAAGTCTACATATTTATTGAGATCACAAAGAACATGTAAATATGATATTGAAGAGAACCCTTCCATTGTTTTCCTAATTCTTTCATAAGACTTTCTAATGTTTTGTCCCTAGGAGATGGGTCCTTCACCAAATTCTGAATAAGAAGGAGGAAGTCTCCCAAAACGGTGAGAGAAGCTACTTGATTTTTTTTGGCTAACTAAATCCCCTGGTAGAGGGCATAAGCTACAACTTGATTGTTTTTCATGCATCATAAACCCAATGAATACTTTGCAACTTTAACTTCCTTAGGGCCATAAGGCACCCCTCCCCCTCCTACCACCCCTAATAAATTTACCATATTATTATTGTAAATTTGTTTTAATTTTCATTTATAAGTTTAGAAGTATCAAATTGAGTGCAAGATTTTATTTTATTTGAATGGGTTTTAAAAGGATTTGATCTTGTTTAACCTTAAATAGATTTAGAGCTAAAATGGATTAATATTAATATATTATTTAAAACAATGTAAAAAAAAGTACTTACTACAAATCAATACTTTTGTTTTTAAAAGTCATGACAACTGTTTTAAATAAATTAATTAAATATTACGTTTTTTTTGTTTTGTTTTTTCGATGACCAGTGGAATGATGACAATCTCATACTCGTGTGACATGTGGTTGATTCTTTCTCCTATCACTATAATTACTAGTTGCACCATGCTTGTCTTTAACATGGACATAGAGGACCAAACCAAGAACCTCATAATATTTTACATACTTTGCCAAATAAACTACCCCTATGACTACTATAAATATTACTTTTATTTTAATTTTATTTATATTAAATTAAACAACCAACATTTTATTTTATTTACTTACATTATATATATAACAAGAACCAAGAATAATTATAATATTAAAAGACACTAAGCTCAATTTAGATAGATGGTTTACATAAGCAAGTTGAAGCTAGTGGGTATGGTCAAAATGGAGTATGTATTAATGACCATTTATAGTATTCCACTCATACATTTGCCAATATTGACCTAACAAAAACCAAAATTTACAAAGCATCTGTTGGGTTTCTGATTTGTCATTATTATTATTACTTCTTAACATCCATTTATACAATTTTTTTATCACATTATTTACCATAATTTATTATATAATTCCATTTCATAATTATTTATGCCCTTGTGGATAAGTAATATTTGTTTTCCTTTATTGTTAATAAATTAATTATTATTATGTGTGATATTTCTAATAATGGTTTATAGATGAATTTTTTATCACACCACTCATGATATTAGCCTCCAAGATCTCTTGCAGATTGCAATTCTGATCTTCAACGCATAATCAAATATTCCAACTCAGAATTTCGCTGGAATAAAACGTGACAATTTTACATTGGAAATTTTGGGCAAACGTAGAAGAATAAAAAAATTCTGACACATGGGTTTTGTTCAGAACAAACCAAATCAATTTCCTAACAAACAATTTTCAAAATTCGGTTTGGATTGGGAGAAAGGAAAGGTTCTTCGAAGGATATATTCACAAATTTTCTGTTGTGGCCATTTTCCAAATTGCCCCAATTGCAATGACCAAATTTGACTTGTTCGAGCTGAATCATGATGGAAAGAACTCTTAGATCTCATCTCGCTTATTGATATTTTGTAATCAATCTTGTTTTAAATTTCTCTTTGTTGTTTGTATATTTAAAAAGACACAAATCAGGGAGAACTCATGTGTAGGGGAGCAGATCAGATGTTGAAGGTTTTTCTTTAAGAATGTAACATGAGACTTCTATATTTTCATTTTTATTAATGCAATATTGATATTTTGATTATCTAGCCTTCGATTCTTTCTACCATAACCCTGATCAGGGAGTTGGGCCCACTCTCCTGATCAGGTGCTGCTGAATTAATGTGTGCTTAGTTTCTTTGTAATTAATGTATTTCTTCTTTTTCGTTGTAATGTTTTGATATGAATGTTGTGAATTGGCTTGCTGTTACAGATTAATTATTTATGTCATTTCCATTCCTATTACAGATTAGTTATTGTTGTCATTTCCATTTGCTGCTACAGTTTATTTATTATTTCAGATTGCATGTTTAATTAATTAATTGAACTCCTGATCAATTGTTGGATTATGAATTTGCCCCTGCATATATAGTACAAGATACCTTGCAATAATAAACGACCCCGGATTGACATATTAATGTGGTAAAGAGTTGAATCACAACATTTACACTCAGACACCAACATTTTGGCATCGTTGCCGAGGAGGCTATCAAGGTGCAAGAACATAACCAACATTGATCTTAGAATCAATCTCTTGTCCTAGGGAGAGAAATGGTTTTCCACTCTACTCCAAGTCCTGAGAGTAGTTATTTTTTATTTCCTTTTGTTTCCTTTTGTTTTTCTTCTTCTTTTTTCTCGCTCTTTCTGATTTTATAGGGGGGCACTCTCTCGTCCTAGGGAGGGAAAGAATATTTCACCTTGCTCCAAGTCCTGAGCTTAGAATTTTCCTACAGTTTTGTTTGTTTTGATTTTGAAAGACCCACTCTCTTGTCCTGGGGAGGGAAAGAGTTTTCTCACCCCGCTCCAAGTCCTGAGCTTTAGTTTTTTTTCGCTAGTTTATTGTTTCCTTTTTTTTTAATCATCCTCTCATCCTGGGGAGGGAAGAATCCTCTTTTTCACCCTGCTCCAAGTCCTGAGCCATGTGACTTTTAAATGTTTCAGTTGCATGAACAGAGATCCAAACAAAAGGGGCAGAGGAAGGCCCTCAAAAATCATAGGTGGAAGTCAAGGAAGAAAGCATCAACATAATTTGGAACCTAGTCGAAGAACTTCATGATATGAAAACTATGGCAAATCAAGACTCTATTGAAGATTGGTTTCACTCTATTGTTTTCTTGCAACATCACTCCCTACTTCAACAATTCTTGGAACCATCCTTAATGGGGAAGTTGGTTTCTCATACCCTAGTATTTATTGACATGCATTTCTCAAATTCGGGTATGTACACACTTGAGGTCTTATTTCAAAAATGGTTCCATTGGAAGTACTCTTATAGGTAATTATACTTTATTTTTCAAGGTAGAGTAGGTTAGTGTAGAAAATAGAATAAATAAGTACATACATAAATAAATAAATTTCTTTATATGTAGAAAGAATTGTGTTTGTTGCAACTTGCTGAGTATATCAATATTAGTGGTAAATATTTGAATTTAATTTTGTATGTAGATGTATTATATTGAAAAATCATATTTCTACAAACACTCATCATCATTTAAAAAAAATGCTTGATTATCATATCTTATGGCGTGTGGGCTTGATAAAACCACTAAAATCACAATCGGTGCAGTCATGTTTTTAGGGACCAAATGGGCATATTTTCAAAACCTGTTTCTACCCTAAGTAACCCTTTATTTCTACTTTCTAATCCAATTTGAATCACTTAATTTGGATTTGAAACAAAAAAGGTATGACCAAAGCATTGACAGCATGTCTAGTAGGCAGCTCAGGAACAAAGTTGGGACAGTCAGTTTTTGGAGACCTAAATGGCTATATTTTTGAAACCTGTTTCTATGGTATATTACCCTATTAATATAGTTTACAATTCAAATTGAATAACTTGATTTTGATATCATATGAGAAAGTTATGACCAAAATATTGATTGTCTATCATAAATCAACACCTTTAAAACTCTATTTTTCCAACTTTTCCTTCGCACATTTGACCCATCAATTCTTCATTCTTTCAAAGATTGTTTCTATTGGATATATTTACATGAATATAATTTAATCTCCAATTTGAATCAGTTTAATATGTCATAAAAAAAAAAGTTATGCTTAAAATATCAATTGTTGGTCTAAGTTGGGAAATCGAAAATGACTCTATTATGTAGGTTGTTCCAAGTAAATTTGACATATCATATCATGGAATTTTTAAAACATGTTTCCATTGGAGATATCCCTATTAATTCAATTTCATTTGTTTTTTGAATCACTCAAATCGGATGAAAAACAAAGAAGTTATGATTAAAATATTGTTGGTTAGTATGGTTGGCCACCGCTCTCCTGCAGGTAATAAATTAACTCTACTTTGTTATTTTTTTCCCATGGATTTGTTTAAAAAAGTAAATACTTATTTTTTTATTCATATTTATTGGATTTAGAGAGCTCGATCACCTCTCTTCTTCCATGATTACATGTTTTATTGCAGGTAGACGCTCGTTTTTTGCAAGTCCCAAGAGAATAAAGGAGGTCAATTCTCTTTTTTGAACAAATGATTCTTGAAGGAAATGATAATAAAATAATAGATTCTAATCCAAGCATCTATTAAGAAATCTAATATCATATAATTTTGAGTCTTTCTAGGTGCCATAATTTTTTTTTGATCATATGAATTTGTTACAAAATTTTTCCCGTTATTTCTCACCAACGACATGAAGACTTTTTCATTACCTAATGGATTCATAATAGGAGAAATGGAGAATTGATTTTCATTTGAAGATCCAAGTCATTTCCACCAAAACATTTTTCCATTCATTTACCATTAACAAATTGTTGTTTCTGGAAACAGATTGATATTCCCTTAGGAAACAACATTGTTGCAGTCAAAATCATAGCCGTTGCAACTTAAGTTATTTATTTATTTATTGTTTTCAACAAAATTGTTGTTTCTTTTCTGATTCCTCTTATGTTTTTATGTTTCAGGTATTAAAAGTCACAAATTTTGTTCCTTCATCAAAATAAAGGAAGTTCTCAAGTTTCATGATGTTGCTCCATATTTATCCATTTGTTCCCGAGTCTTATCAGTATATGGTTTCCTCAGTTCAATTGGGTGTTGTTACTCCTTGGATGTTGTTACTCCTTGGGTGTTGTTACTCCTGGGGTGTTGTTACTCCATTGTTGTTGTCACTCCCAAAAAATTTCTAAGTGTCAGATAATGTTACTCATGGGATGCTATTACTCCGTTGATTTTGTTACTCCCGAAAATTTTCTAAGTATCGAATGTTGTTACTCCTTGGGTGTTGTTACTCCTGAAATTTTTTTAAGTATCGGATGTTACTCCTTGGATGTTATTACTCCTTGGATGTTGTTACTCCGCCGATACTGCTACTTAGTGGTGAAAATTTTTCTAAGTACCCGATGTTGTTACTCCTTTGATGTTGTTACTCCTCCGATGTTGTTACTCCTCCGGTGTTGCTACTCCATGGTGAGAATTTTTCTAAGAACCAGATGTTATTACTCCACCAAGGTAAGTCTCTAGGTACATCCCCGATTGACTCCATGTATTTGATTCATGTTTCACTTATGACATGACCAACCATGACCGAGGACGGTTATACCTCAGTTTGGGGGAGAGGGGGAGGTGCTACATCTAATAGAAAATGTATCGTATTTATCAATAATGTCACATCATCATTGTTATTAAAATCTTGCGTCAACTCATACATCTAATGATTATTACTATCATAATCCTTAACAATCTATAACCCCCACTTATCCACGCACATTAGAACTTGAATCATGCATGACGACATTAACTTGGTGAATGGGAAATACTTTCAAGTGTCTAGGTCCTTTTTGACATAATGATTGGGTAGCCAATTTATCTTTGTTTATCTGTAAACACAATCTTATATTTAAGGAATAATTATGCAAAGATGATTTCATCATGCCAACTTTCAACTTTCCTAATTTGTCGAATCCCTAATCTTGTAAAATTTATGATGATGACCACAAAATTATACTTAAATATTTATGTCACTATGTAATGAACTATTCCTCAACCCCAATATTAACAAAGAAAAATATATTTATCAACAGTCATTTGAAGGTTATTAGTTTTTGAGAAGCAAAATTACCCAAGTTGAAAATAGTTACTACAAAACTTTTTAGGCCATCCCTAGCTCTTAAGGAGTTGGCATGCTACCCCATCTATTAAGTAATATTTTGTTGATTAACAATAAACATAGTTGAATTTTAAACATAAATAATCAACTAGAAGATAAGAGATCTCATCACAAGCCGATCTACCATGATCATAGGTCCTAATAGAGTGACATTACCACTACTGGTCACCAAACCAGGGTAATGGCCTTCGGTCATAATATTGAAGGACTAGAGATCTCATCACGAGCCGACTTGTTCACTTTTGTTAGCTCCCATGAATGAAATTGTAATTAATTGGTTACCAAGCCAGAACAATGATCTTCAGTAGACATCTAAGTAAATTGAAATTCTTTTGTAACTATGTACTTAGTTCTAATAGATGGGACACTGGCATCTCAATGGGTTAAATAGGCATCTCTGTCGAGGCTATGGATGCCTACTAGTAGCAGTGGCAATGCCTATGGTATAGAAGTTAATTCAATACTATGACCTACTTGGTTACCTTGTTTTCTCAAAACTAACTGTCGATAAAGCCATTATTGCATATATAAGGTTTGCTAGAACTCATGGTTCATGGGGTAATATTTAATAAGTTCTTATATAATGGTGGTTATGGTTTTCTATTATTGAGTTATACATATTTACTTTACATATTAGGGATGAAACTTTTAGGATATTTGATATTTGACATTTTGTATCATCTAATCTATCATTCCTTTATTCTACAAGTTTCATATCTTTAACCAAAGGTAGTTGCTTTACCCAATCAATCTCTATTTAATCCTAGCTTAATAAAACTACTATTATTTTGGGTTAGGATAAAGAGGCCTAATTCTGATTTTGAATCTTGATGAATTACTGATTGAGGATACTCATGAGATGTGTTGTAGAAATATTGATGACAGGGAAACTAATGAGTTGGTGAAGGAAATCTTGCTACACTTTCTGATTACTTTCTTTTAGCTTGCATGGCTTCCACCTTCCACATCACTTTCAACATCAACTCAACATACATTAACTTCAACAAATATCAATCCATACATGCCATTCCACATTTTAATGGAGGTAAAATTGCATAAGTTTTAATTTATTAAAATTTTAGGAGAATGTCATGAAAAATCCACTGAGCATTATCCATTCATATTTTTCAACCACTATTTCCCCTTCTTGGTTAATACAAAGGCATTGGGTTGCATGATGACATGCAACATGTTCAGTTTGGGGGAGATGTTGGGATCCTAATTTGTCATCATTATTATCACTTCTTAACATCCATTTCATCCATTTCTACTATTCTTTTATCACATTATTTACCACAATTTATTATATAATTCCATTTCATAATTATTTATGCTCTTGTGGATAAGTAATATTTGTTCTCCTTTATTTTTAATAAATTGATTATTGTTTGATGCAGGAGCATGAGACTTGGAGGGAAAATTCTTCAAACTTATTCCAAAAATACAAAAAAATCTACAAGCAAAGGAGTGGGATCCTTTAACCATCAATTTCCATGTTTTTCTAGTTTAACATAGAGATAGAATCTAGGAATAAATCATATTGTAATAAATGTTAATAGTTAAGCCATAGTGGAGGTTGTCAAGGAGAATTCCTCACTGAACAGATAGGATTAGTTAGCATAGTGGAGGTTCTCGAGGAGGATGTCTCGCAGAACTGATAGTTGTATTAAATTAAGCCTATGTTTTAGGATTTGGTTGTTAATATGAACCATTATATATGTAATTTGGATGCTATTGTAATAGGATTTTGATCGAGTGTGTTTATGCCGTATTTATGAAGAAAGGAGTAGACATCTCTGTGTATTGGTTGATCTCGGAGACATTGTGGTCTCCGAAACCCTTTTTATGCATCTGAATGACTATTTGCCTGTAAATCTGGTATTATGCATGTATTTGGCTTTATGTTTCTTATGAGTCTCTATAATAGTGTTTTGGCCTTGTTTTCCAACTAATATTTTGATTTAAGCCTTTGGAGTGGTTTTCCTTTATATCAGCATGCCCTGTTTCCCTTATATGTGTTGTTGAGTTCCGCAGGCGGAAACTCTGGTTTACACTAAAAAAATCATGAACACCCTTAGCCGGAATTGAGTTCTGGACTTGAAATATTATTAAACGAGGCCAATACTCATATCAGGTCTACAAGTGTTATCGCATTGCAGTGTTGGAGGAAAGAGGGACTGACCCTTTAAAGTGTCGAAGTCCGAAGTTGCGACATTTGGACCCAAAACTTTATAAGGATGGTTTTATAACATATCGGGTCTGTGGTTTAATCGGATCACAAGACCTAAGTGGAAAGAGTTTGGCAAGGAGGCATTGAGATCGCGATTGCGATTTCCGACAACACTACATGTTATCGCATCGGAAGGGTTGTTATGTTATGTTATGTTCCATATGAACTGCCGATAGAGATTGCGATAGTGCTATTCCATTTTATGGAGTAAAGACCCACTGATAGTGTATTTGCGTATATTAATGCTTTCCTATGTAAAACCCCGCCGATAGTGTAATTTACGCTTATTTGCATTATTACCATTCTAAAACCCACCGATTGTGTATTTTGTAATTCCCATGGAATTACAGCTCCGATAGTGGAAAAGAAGCCTCAATTGTGTAATTTGTTCCCGATAACAAGGGTTGGGGTGATTATTGGGAAAAGAGTGGTGATAGTGATTAAAAAATGGAAATTTATGAAAATTCAATCTAAAGTAGATGATTGATATCCGGTGGAGGAAGAAGAAGGGTTTTAGCCAGAATTAGAGGAAATTATATCAGGATTAGGGTGTTTGTCTATATACCTGCACCCAGGACACCATTAGTGGTATCAGAGCAACCTTTTGATACTGAGTTGAATCTCGGAAGCACAAGAAAAAAATTTAATATGGCTTTCAAAGTTGGATGAGGACGTGGTAGAAGAGGACGGCCAGTTGCAAATGCTGAAGTGATGGAAGTTGTGCAACAGATGCAAGCAAGGTTGGAGGCATTAACAGTAGGGAGAAACACAAATGATGGGGATGTTAGTGAGCCTGAGGTTGAAGTTCAAGGAGAGGAGGAAGCTGTAGCAGTTACTCCTGAGATGAGATT
This sequence comes from Pinus taeda, assembly GCA_000404065.3. Lineage (NCBI taxonomy): Eukaryota > Viridiplantae > Streptophyta > Pinopsida > Pinales > Pinaceae > Pinus > Pinus taeda. The sequence goes on from APFE030697558.1 coordinate 21,178, forward strand.
CTTCCAATCAATGTTGAGATCCACAACTAGGCCAAAGACTAAGGTTTCAATATATGAAGCAGGACTGAATCCAGAAGAATTGATGGACTAGATTAATGGCATGGAGAAGTTATTTGACTATGAAAAAATAGAAGATGAGAAGAAAGTAAAGTTTGTTGTCACCAAGTTAAAGGGCCATGCAACGCTTTGGTGGGATGGTGTGCAAGCAGAAAGAAAGAGACTTGGCAAGAAACCTATCAAAAATTGGAGCAGGATGGTAGCAAAGCTAAGAGGTAAGTTTTTACACAACGGATCGATAAGATTACGAAATACATAGGCAATGAAGTAGTTAAAGAAAACATAACAAACTGCCTTTGCTTCTGTAGGTCAGCTCGACTTCTTCTCTCTACTCTCTGCTTACTTTCTTTCTGTGAGTTTGTGGCTTTAAAGCCAGTTTGCTTTCTGACTGTTCGTTTTTGCTTCCCGGCTTTCCGGTTTCCTTGCCTTGGTCCATTTGAATCCCTCTATCCTGCGTCATCAGTCGCTGTATAACACCTCACAGGGAGGTGGCCACCTATTTCATAACGGATGAGTGCCAGTTCTCTTGGACATGGTTGTTTATTCCGTTAACTCCAAGAATGCCCACGAAACATGACCTTCTGCCAATGCATCGTCCATATCGGACCTCAAATCCTATACAACTCTGCCTGTTAACCCCGTCAAATTCAGTCATCGTTCATATCAGGGGGCTAAGTAGCATGATGTTTATCCATCCGATGTGAACGATTTTCTCTCTCTTCCACCAGATGCGTGGCACTCGTTATATGGCATCGGGCGGAGAAACCGCTTACTACTCGTAGCCCCTCCGATATTCTGTCGGTTTTGTGGAATCCTGCTTTCATGAAATCGAAATGATATCCATTGCATTTTATAATTTTTCAGGTATGGGTGCTTGCGGCCTTTCCTTCTTTGATGGGTTTCTTGCATATCAGAAACTAGCCCCACTTCTCGAAATGGCCTCTACTTTTGCTAATTTGCGACAACGCACATTACCATGGGCCAACAGTCTGTGCGCTTGACTGACGGTCCTCGTTGCTCTGCGTTGATCACAAATTGCAACTGTTACGAGGATATCTCCAATAAGCTTGACATGATTTTTAAAGAGTTCATGAAAACTTAGAGAGTGTTCTAAGATCCAATTTGAATCACGGCCTTCCCACTGAAAAAGATTTTGGACCACCAAAAGCTAGTTTTTAAGCATCAATCAAGTGAGGATATAGATTCCTCTCTTGCCCAATTTCTATCCATCTTGCACTGCTTGGTTTTGAACGTTCGAGTCCAATTCTGAGGTACTCAACATCCCCTATGTACGTAGTTCTCACCTTCCTGTCCAAAACTGTATCTTCCTGCAACTCATTAAGATATTCAGGAAACAGATCATCAATAGAAGGCAATTGGCTCTGCTCTTCAGGATCTTCAATCAATGAAGGTTCAAACAGTCTCAAGCTTTTTGCATTAACTACTGAATAATTTTGTAGGTAAGCTGGCAAATCAAGGCGAAAAGCATTCTCACCAATTTTCTCAAGTATCCTGAAAGGTCCATACCTTATTAGCTTTAGCTTCTTACCTTCACCTTGCATTCTGTCTTTACTGATATATAGCCAGACTTGATCACCAACTTGGAAACTATGCTCAGTCTGATGCTTATCATGCCTTGCCTTATACTTGGCTTGGCTCTTTTCCAGTTGTTCCTATACTTCCTGGTGAATCCCTTGGATCTATTGAATGAACTTGGTTGTGTCATGCGGAAAGAGTTAATCTTGCGGACAAAACCAACCTCCCTAGAAGCCTAAGACTTTCTAGTGATAAACAAGACAATTAAGAGCAATCCTTCTCTAAACATGCATTTACCATACAAGAAATCAAGTGTTTAAATCCTACCTGTAGTCCAACACTGTTGTAGTAGTCCAGCCTCGTCGATCCGGATGAACTCCTCCTTCACTTCGAAACCTGCATTCACTAACAATCAAACGATTAAATAACACCTGAATATCTCATAAAATAAAACATATTCAACATACAGATCAAGGAGTATATGAAACAACTCATTAATAACAAATTGTTGAGAAGAATGGACTTATTTGTATTAATAGGAAACAAAAGAAACCATTACAACCTGAGCCTTGGTGTTGTGCAAGTTCCTCCCAGGGTCCAGCAAGAGTTTTCCTTTACTTTGATAAGCTCACCCACTTCCAAATGAAACAAGAGAGGATGGGAATCTCTCCTCACAAGATTCTACAAGGAAGTTCTAATTCCAGCAACATCTCCCCTTTGGAATGTTCAGCTTTCAACCTCCCCTCCTCTGGCCCAATGCCTGTATTTATAATGCTCTAAAGGAAGTTAATCAGGTCCATCATCAATGGGATAAGCCCCTTTTTGGATGGGGTAGCTCCTCTCTTGATGGGATAAGTTCCTCTTTCATAGGGATACATGAACCATTTGGAGGCGCTCAATACACGTCAAACAAGCATCTAGAATGCTCTAGAAATGACCACAAGTAACTTTTTTAAGATGAAACTCGCGCCGTTTGACCTTTACAGAAGTACGCACCCACCCCTTTACATACAGAGTGTGCAAGGACGCAGGTATTGTGAACTTGGGATGCGTACACGCAGGTAAGGTAGAGAGAAACTGTGTACCCAGAGATAAACATGTTTTTTAAAGACTTCCTCTCTTTCTTGAAGTTTGACATGGAGAGAAGAGGTATGAGGCTTGCCAAGGAGGATAGTATGACTATTGATGGAGTCATACTAACTGCAAATAGTCATGGTGACAAATTTTAGTGTAACAGGTTTCCTTGTCCACATAATTGTGTCCATCAACTGCTATTTCTTTACCAAAGACAAAATCCAAGGGAGACCTTGGTATGAAACCAAAACAAGTCTCAAAAGGATATCTCTGTGTAGAAGAATGTTTAGCCGGTTGTAAGCATGTGCACATAACACAAATGTATCCCAAAGTTGGATGCTTGCTCAATATCCTCGAGCAACTAAACTTGTCCAGATGACCACCTCTATTGGCCATCTGTTGTGATGAAAGGTTCGTGCTCTTTCTTCAGTCTGGTTGTCATCAATTCCCACAAAACTCGACCAAAATTTCCCAACAAATCAAGAATCTCGAATCAGATACAATGAAAGTGGGTAATCCAAAATGAAACCCATACATGCTGGGAAGAACAAATTGTTGTTTGTTTAGCGTAATCTGTTTGTTACAAGGTATAAAAACCCACTTTTGCTAAACCTATCCACAATAACATATAAATAGTCATGACTGTTCTAGATTTAGGCAGTCCCCAACAAATCCATGGAAATACTTTCCCAAGGATGAGAAGGAATTGGTAGTGGAGTGTACAAGCCTAGTTTTCTATTGTTGGGCTTTCTTTTAGCACACATGGTACACCCTCTTACATATCTAGAAACTGTTTCATGCATTTTTGGCCAATAACGGAAACTTTGCAGATGTGTCACTGTTTTACTTACACCAAAGTGACCTGATATTAGAGAAGTTTGTGCTTCTCGAATTATCTTTACTCTTTTGGTTTGAGGAATGCATAACTTTCCAAAATGATACAAGAGTTGGTCCTTAACATGATAATGCAATTCTTCTACTTGTTTTCCATGACTTAAAGTTGCATATACATCTTTAAAGTCTATATCTTGAGCATATTGTTCAATGTATATTTCATGCATTACTGAGTTATGCTTAAGTATAGTAGATGCATTTATGATTGGTCTAGACAACATATCTGCAACTTTATTGTGTATGCCCTTTTTATATCTAATGATAAGATGAAACTGTTGTATAAAACCCATCCACCTATAGTGTCTTGATTGCTACAACTTAATTTGTGAGTGTAAATATTGAAGTGGTTGATGATCAGTATGTATAACTGTCTCTTTGCCCATTAGGTAATGTTTCCACTTTTTCACACTCTGTACTAATGCATACAATTCTTTATCATATGTGGGATAATTAACTACTGCAGAATTAAATGTCTCAGAATAATAACATATGGGTTTACCGTGCTGCATCAACACTGCTCCCATGGCATAGTCATTGGCATCGGTTTCAATCTCAAATGGTCTTTGAAGATCAGGCAATGCTAGTACTGGTGTTGTACTAATATTTTCTTTTAAGGTGTCGAAGGATTTCTACTATTTCCCTCCCCACTAAAACACCTTCTTCAATCCTGTTAAAGCATGTAAGGGAGCTACAATCAAGGAAAAGTTAGCAATAAACTTTCTTTAATACCATGCTGCTCCTAGGAAGCTTCTAACTTCTATAGCAGATTTGGGTTTAGGCCAGTTTATAATGATTGCAACATTAGAGAGATCTATCTTCAATTCACCACCCCCTACAATATGACCCAAATAATTCAAAGATACTTTGCCAAATTCACATTTTGATAGCTTAACGTAGAGATTTTCTCTTTTCAAAATATCTAGAGTCTGCTTTACATGCTTCAAATGTTCTTCCCATGTTTTATTAAATATAAGAGTGTCATCTAGATATACAATGAAAAATCATCAATAAAAGGCCTGAGTACATCATTCATTACTCTCATGAAAGCAGCAGGAGCATTAGTTAAGCCAAAAGGCATAACTAACCACTCATACAATCCCTGCTTTGTTTTGAAAAAGCAATCTTCCATGCATCTTGCTCTGCAACTCTGACTTGATGGTAGCCACTATGCAAGTCCAACTTGGAAAAGTAAACAACTTCTTTCAACTAATCTAACAGATCATCTATGCGAGGAAGGGGATAACGGTTTTTTATCATTATCTTATTCAGTGCACGGTAATCAATGCACATTCTCCATGAGCCATCTTTCTTTCTCACCAATACAATTGGAGACCCACATGGTGATGTGCTGGGTCTTATGAACCCTTTCTTGAGCAACTCTTGTACCTTCTTCTTGATTTCTGTATTCTCTAAAGCGGATAGCCTGTACATTTCGATGTTAGGAAATGGAGCATCTTGCTGCAAATTAATATCATGTACTATTTCTTTTTTGGGTGGTAGACTTTTAGGTTCTTGAAATAGTATATCATATTCGGAAACAAATTTTCTAAATCAGCTTGTTGTTTATCATCACAGCCTTCAAATACATTGGTTTTATCATCTTTCTTTTCCTCTACAACCATCAGTAAAAAATGTTTGTATGAATTTACAATTCTTTTCATCTGCCCTGAGTTTATGAGAGTATAATTATTCATGAGTTTATGAGCTCTTACAATATATTCAATTCCATCTTTAACGAGTTGATACTTATTTTCAGCTCTATAGAAAATTACTTTTCTATCATACAAGTAAGGACTTCCCAAAATAATTCCACATATATCCAAGTGAATTACATCTAACTCAACTTCATCTACAAATGATGAACCAATGGCAAACCTAAGTTTACATTGTCTAGTCACTTGTAGTTTTGTTTTATCACATAACCAACCCATTGGATATGGCTTCTTGTGAGGTGTGGATAGTAATCCCAGTTTCTTTACAATTGCTTCAGAAATTAAGTTTACTTGTGAGCCACTATCAAACAAAGTATCAATCTTTTGATGCTTGGGAATAACTCTAATATGAAAAAGGTCATGTCTTCTTCTCTCATTTTCTTCACTATCAATAGTTTGTGCAAAATTACTAGTAGATGCTTCAGAATTTTTATCTTTTATACCTGTGGCTATGATTGTTGTTTCATCCCCTGAGTCTGACCCCAAATCCTTCTGAATAGCTGCAGCAGTCTTCTTCTTTTTGCCATCGTACTTCTTGGGTTTCATCTCTAGATGCAGAATCTAGTAGTGTTCATCGTCATGCCCATCCGTCTTGCAATGAGAGCACGAAGGTTTGGTCTTTTGTACAACATTTTCCTTCCTCTCTTTCCATTTTTGCTTTCTATTTTCCTTGTTCTTGCTTGCAGTGGGTTTTGATGATCCCCCAACTTCTGGGTTCACATTCTTGCCCTTAGCCTCTAGATGTGTAGCTTGAACAGGTACCTCATCTATGCTAGTAGGATTAAAAATGAGAATGGTATGTCTCAAATAACTATGTAGACCACCTATATACTTCAATTGAGTTTCAGGTGAGTCTAAAGAAATGCCTAGAATCAAAGCTCTTTTTCTAAATTCTTGGGTGTAACTTTGTAAACTTTTCCCTTTCAATTGGCGAAGAGTTTGCCAACTCATCATAGCTTGCAGCAGATTGAAGAGAATGGGGTAAATTTTGTTGTAATTTGCAAGCCCAAGGTAATAATGACTTCCACTAAAGTTTCTAATTTGCCCATTGAAATTCAAGAAATGTTCGACAATTATTGTGATATCATTGTTGATGATTTTCCTAATGAGTTGACACCCATTAGAAGAATCAACCATCATATAGATTTGATTCCTGGAGAAAGTCTACCTAAGAAAGCAGCTTACAGAATGACTCCTACAGAAAATGAAGAGGTTAGGAAGCAAGTGCAGGAACTGCTTGATAAAGGACTGATCAGAGAAAACTTGAGTCCTTGTGCAGTACCAACAGTGTTGAGTCCAAAGAAAGATGGAGGTTGGAGAATGTGTACAAATTCAAGAGACATCAATAAAATCACAAACAGGTACAAATTTCCTTTACCTAGAATTGAAGATTTAATGGATTGCTTGAGTGGAGCAAAGTATTTTTCAAAACTAGATCTTAAAAGTGGGTATCATTAGATAAGGATAAGAGAAGGGGATGAGTGGAAAACTGCTTTTAAGACAAATGAGGGATTGTATGAGTGGAGAGTAATGCCTTTTGGGTTGTCAAATGCACCAAGTACGTTTATGAGACTCATGAATGAAGTTCTTAAGGAATTTATTGGTAAATTTGTAATAGTATATCTGGATGATATATTAGTTTACAGTAGGTCTAAGGAGGAGCACGTAAGAATCTGAATTATGTATTACAAAGGCTACAACAAGAGAAATTATTGCTGAATTTGAAGAAGTGTTCATTCATGAAAGAGGATTTAGTGTATTTGGGTTTTGTTATTTCTACTGAAGGGCTAAAGATGGATCCAGAAAAAGATCAAGGCAATCATGGAGTGGCCTTCACCAAAAATTGTTTTCGAGGTAAGAAGTTTCCATGGTCTTGCTAGTTTTTATAGGAAATTCATAAAGAAATTTAGTAAGATCAATGCACCTCTTATTGATACCATAAAAAAGGATAAACAACCATTTAGATGGACTGCTGAAGCAGAAAAGAATTTTCAGCTATTGAAGAAGAAGATCACTGAAAAGCCTATTTTGGTTCTACCTGATTTTAATAAGCCTTTCCAAGTAAAGTGTGATGCTAGTGGAGAAGCTATTGGAGGTGTTTTAAGTCAGGAAGACGGACCTATAGCTTATTTTAGTGAAAAGATGAATGATTCAAGGAAGAAGTATTATTCTTATGATAAGGAGTTCTATGCAGTTGTGCAGCCATTGAAGAAGTGGAGACATTATCTAATGTCAAAATAGTTCATACTTTATTCAGATAACCATGTATTATAGTATAGTATGCAGCAGCCAAAGCTTAGCCAGAAACATGCTTAATGGGTAGAGTATCTTCAAAGTTTCCATTTTGTATTGAAGCACATAAATGGCCAATCAAATAAAGTTGCAGATGCCTTAAGTAGGAGAAATGTATTACTTCAAGAGAGTCAAATACAAGTGTTGGGTTTTAATTTTCTTAAAGAATTGTATGAGACAGATTCAGATTTTAAAGAGGCATTTGAAGCTTGTAAGAATCATGTTTTGATGGATAGGAGTAAATCGTTGGATTATTTCTTACAAGATGGACTGTTGTTTAAAAGGAATCAGTTGTGCATACCAAATTGTTCTATGAGGGAGAACTTAATTAAAGAGAAACATAGTGGAAGACTTGCAGGACAATTTGGTATAGAGAAGACTTATGAACAGTTGAACAAATTTTATTTCTGGCCGGAAATGAGATCTGAAGTGGAAAAGTATGTGAAAACATGTAAAATCTGTCAATATGCAAAGGGAAGAAGCCAAAACATAGGTTTGTATTTTCCATTACCAATTCCAGATGGGCCTTAGAATATGGTAAGTATGGATTTTGTTTTGGGCTTACCAAAGACTCAAAGGGGTAATGATTCAGTTTTTGTTGTAGTGGACATATTTTCAAAAATGGCACATTTTATTCCATGTTATAAAACTAGTGATGCTACTCACATTGCTAATTTGTTTTTTAAGGAGATTGTAAGCTTTTATGGGTTGCCTAAAAGTATTGTCTCAGACAGAGATTCCAAATTTGTTGGACGTTTCTGGAGGACATTATGGAAGAAGTTGGGAACTAAACTAAGTTTCAGTTCTGCCTATCATACACAAATTGATGGATAGACTGAAGTTGTGAACAGGAGTTTGGGCAATCTTTTGAGGAGTCTTACTGTAGAAAATCCAAAACAGTGGGATCAAGTGTTGGCACAAGCTGAATATGCATATAATGACTCACCTAATAGGAGTACAGGATAGAGACCCTTCCATATAGTTTACGGAATGCATCCAAGAGGAGTATCTGAGTTAAGAAACTTGGGAAAAGATGAGATGAGAAGTGCAGAGGGTGAAGATTTTGATTCAGAAATGCAAGCAATACATGAACAAGTGAAACAACAGCTATAGGATAGTAACATCAAGTACAAGACCAAAGCAGACATAAGAAGAAGAGAGGTGAACTTTGAAGTTGGGGATTTGGTTTTAGCACACCTCAGAAAGGAAATATTTCCAAAAAGGGAGTATAATAAATTAAAGTTCAAGAAAATTGGACCATGCAGAGTATTAAGGAAGTTTTCTGCAAATGCATATGAAATTGAAATACCCCCTGATGTTGGAATATCTCCAATTTTCAATGTTCCTAACCTGTACAAGTATGAAGGTGAAACTGCAGATGATACATCACAAGATCAAGAGACACAAGAGATTGACTAGGTAAAACAGTTACCTACAGTAAAAGAGTTACAGCCAGAAAGGATTTTGGACAAGAAAGTGTTCAAGAAAACTAGAGGACAAGAGAACTTTCAATATTTGGTAAAATGGAAGGATCAACCAACTGCTGAAGCTACTTGAGTAACAGAAAACATGCTACAGAAGCTGGGCAGTTCTATAGAAGAGCTCATGGATAGAAGCCCATGAAGAATTTTGTCCTCAGGAGTCCGATGCAAGAGCATGAGACTTGGAGGGAAATATTTTCAAACTTATTCCAAAAATACAAAAAAATCTACAATCAAAGGAGTGGGATCCTTTAGTCATCAATTTCCATGTTTTCCTAGTTTAACATAGAGATAGAATCTAGGAATAAATCATGTTGTAATAAATGTTAATAGTTAAGCCATAGTGGAGGTTCTCGAGGAGAATACCTTGCTGAACAGATAGGATTAGTTAGCATAGTGGAGGTTCTTGAGGAGGATGTCTCGCAGAACTGATAGTTGTATTAAATTAAGCCTATGTTTTAGGATCTGGTTGTTAATACGAACCAGTATATATGTAATTTGGATGCTATTGTAATAGGATTTTGACCAAATGTGTTTATGTCATATTTCTGAAGAAAGGAGCAGACATCTTTGTGTATTGGTTGATCCCAGAGACATTGTGGTCTTTGAAACCCTTTTTATGCATCTGAACGATTGTTTGCCTATAAATCTGGTATTATGCATGTATTTGGCTTTGCGTTTCTTCTGAGACTTTATAATAGTGTTTTGGCCTTGTTTTCCAACTAATATTTTTATTTAAGCCTTTGTAGTGGTTTTCCTTTATATCAGCATGCCCTGTTTCCCTTATATGTGTTGTTGAGTTCCACAGGCAGAAACTCTAGTTTACACTAAAAAAACTGTGAAAACCCTTAGCCAGAATTGAGTTTCGGACTTGAAATCTTATTAAATGGGGCCAATACTCATATTTGTTCTGCAAATGTTATTGTATCGTAGTGTTGGAGCGAAGAGGGACTGACCCTTTAAAGTGCTAAAATCCAAAGTTGCGACATTCGGACCCAAAACCTTATAAGGGTGGTTTTATAACATATCGGGTCCGCGGTTTAATTGGATCGCAAGACCTAAGCAGAAAGAGTATGGCAAGGAGGCATTGAGATTGCGATTGCAATTTCCGACAACACTACATGTTATCGCATCGGAAGGGCCGTTAAGTTATGTTCCGTTCCATAGGAACTGTTGATAGCAATTGCGATAGTGTTATTCCATTTTATGGAGTAAAGACCCGCCAATAGTGTATTTGGGTATATTAACGCTTTCTTATGTAAAACCCGCTGATAGTGTAATCTCTTGTGAAATAGCACTACGGCCATTAACCCCGCCGATAGTGTAATTTACGCTTATTTGCGTTATTGCCATTCTAAACCCCGTCGATTGTGTATTTCGTAATTCCCATGGAATTACGACTTCAATAGTGGAAAAGAAGCCTCGGTTGTGTAATTTGTTCCCGATAACAAGGGTTGGGGCACTAATTGGGAAAAGAGTGGTGATAGTGATTAAGAAAGGGGAATTTATGAACAGTCAGCCTAAAATAGATGACTAATACTCCGGTGGAGGAAGAAGAAGGGATTCAGCCAGAATTAGAGGAAATTATATCAGGATTAGGGCGTTCGTCTATATCACCTGCACCCAGGCCACCATTATTATATGTGATATTGTTAATAATGGTTTATAAATGAATTTTTTATAACATCACGTATGATTTTAGCCTCCAAGATCTCTTTCATATTGCAAATCTAATCTTCAACACATAATAAAATATTCCAAGTCAGAATTTCACTGGAATAAAACGTGACAATTTTGCATTGGACATTCCAGGCAAATGAAGAAGAATATTAAAAATCTGAGACATGGGTTTTGTTTAGAATGGACCAAATAATTTTCCCAATTAGCTGCTTTCAGAAATTCGGCTTGGATTGGGAGAAAAGAAAGGTTCTTCAAAGGATATATTCGAAGATTTTATATTGTGGCCGTTTTCCAAATTGCCCCAATTGCAATGACCAAATTCGACTTGTTCCAGCTGAATCATAATGGAAATATCTCTTAGATCTCATCTTTATTATTGATATTTTGTAATCAATCTTGTTTTAAATTTCTCTTTGTTGTTTGTATATTTAAAAAGACACAAATCAGGGAGAACGCATGTGTAGGGGAGCACATCAGATATTGAAGGTTTTTCTTTGAGAATGTAACATGAGACTTCTATATTTTCGTTTTTATTAATGCAATATTGATATTCTAATTATCTAATCTTCGATTCTTTCTACCACAACCCTGATTAGGGAGTTGGGCCCGCTCTCCTGATCAGGTGCTGCTGAAATAATGTGTGCTTAGTTTCTTTGTAATTAATGTATTTCTTCTTTTCTTTGTAGTGGTTTGATATGAATGTTGTGAATCAGCTTGTTGTTACAGATTAATTATTTATGTCATTTATATTGTTGTTACATATTAGTTATTGTTGTCATTTCCATTTGCTTCTACAGTTTATTTATTATTTCAGATTGCATGTTTAATTAATTAATTGAACTCCTGATCAATTGTTGGATTATGAATTTGCCCCTGCATATATAGTGCATGATACCCTTGCAATAATAAATTACCCCGGATTGACATATTAATGTGGTAAAGGGTTGAATCATATCATTCACACTTAGACACCAACAACACCCACACATTTTACCCATGTTAATGAAGGGTCACATACCCCTTTTTCCCCTGCCACCAAAGTTTACCTTGATTTGGCCATGATCTCAAATTAGCCATGTTATGAGCCTTGGAATTATTTGATATGAGAGCATGAAGACATTTATTCTTAGAAATAGATTGATACAACTGAATATGGGCTTGAAAATATGACTTAAATTTATATTAGAGGGGAGAGATCCTGAATATAAATGGTAAATTATATTTTAGGAATCACCAAAAACAATCACCTCGAACTCTCAAATTCACAGTTGTATATTTAACTTTTATATTTATTTTCAACTTACTGAAACACATTTATACATTATGCCATTAGTAGATTAACCAACAAATCAAATAACAACTATCAAGGTCATCACATGAAATCCATAACATAATTGAAACACCACATGCACAAGGGACACAAGGATATCTGGTGGAAAACCTCCCTCTAAGTAAAAAACCACCCTTTGTTGTTGTTGCTGCTCTGTTGCTAGTTTTATTAATCATGCAAATCAATTCACATCATCATAGTTGGCTATGCCCAACAAGGAATTTTCTCACATACATCGACTACGTGAACTCCTATCCCCTAAAAGCCTCGCCCAACCCCCATTGGACTATGAGAATATTACTTCTTCTTATGGCGACCTAGACCCATAGGCAAGGAACACCTATCCCTTTTTCACTAAGCTATCTCGACCTACTAATCAATAGGGCCACATTTCATAATATTTCAAACTAGGACCCATGCACAAAGCAACAACGACTTTCTCTCATGAAAATCATCTCAATCAAACAATATCAATTCTGCAAATACAATGACTGCAAATCACTACAACTTCCATTCACAACCTCATTCCATCCATATAGTTACAATCATCCACATACCACTCTCAATCACACAATCATACAAAATGCTCAAGATCTCTTTCACATGCACACACCAAACTCAACACATGACCACAATATATAAGTTGCATAATAAGAGATAAGAATTATAACTATGAACTACTACAACTATGTAAATCAAAACTCAACCCCTGCATACACAAATAAAATAGTGATTATCAAGGAGAAATTCTCTCCTCAACATCTCCTCCATCAATCTCTCAAAACCTGGAGAAGAAACATGCTTGAAGCTCTAGAATTTTCCTCTGAAATTGTTTTGTTGCAGAACCTCCAAAAACTCTATTACATTCAACAGAACAAATTGTGCCTTACCGCAACAATGACTGCCCTTACAATGAATCTCCTCAATTCATGATCTAAGAAGATGATATATCTATGTGCTCTTATCACTAAAAACAACCTCTGCAACATAACACGCTGTAGGAGGTCGCCCTCCACCCTCTACACAAAGATGTGCTCTAATTCCTTGCTTCAAATGGTCGATTTTCTCCTTCTTTTATACAAATTTTTCCACTCCTCCGCTACTTAGCCCATTTAAGGAATTCACACTTCAATACACATTAGGACATGATGATTTTGTCAAATGAAGTATTCCATGAAGATTCCTGAAGAAGATATATCATAAAAACCAAAGAAAACATTCGAGGGTCACGGAAACACGAAGAAAACTCATCTACAGGTCTAGACGCTCCTATGACACAATGTGCATGTGTCCAAAGCCTTAGGTGCTCCTACAAGCCTCTGTGCCAGCATCCAGGGACTTCTAGACACTCCCACAATCCTCTATGCCTGCACCCAGGGACTTCTAGACACCCCAACAATCCTCTATGCCTGCACCCAGGGCTTAAATTCTCCAAAAACCATGCCTCCTCTACTCAGAACTTGCCTCAACTTGTTCCACTTCTTGTCAAGCCTCTGTAGGTTCCCTACAAGTCACTGAAAGCTCTGCAACACTCCTTCAATCCACTAGAGTAACTCCATAATCATCAAAAGTCAAATAAGGTTGACTTGGATGCCATCCATCACCTGCACTAGCTCCTAAGCCATCAAACTTCACCACAACTACTCCAATATCTGCAACTATCAAAGACAGACCTTGCAACTGATCACGCACACACTAAGTACCATAAACATGCTTGTCCACATCCTGCCAAGTGTAGGTTTTAACCCCATACAGAAATTACCTGCATACGAATTCTAAATCACAGGAAAAATAAAAATGCGAGAGCATAACACATAAAACACATATACACAGAGATTTCCCACTGGATCTCAAACCGAGACTACCAGCTTGATTTTTCATTATGTTCCTTTCAATGTTACAATACATATTTATACATGCCGAAGCATCCAATACCAATGGAACGAAAACCATCGCATCCAAAACTATGGACCGAAAACCATAGGTAGGTTCGCCCAACCTAATATAGGGTCCAAAAAAAGTTTTCTCGGGGCGCTGCCCCGAACCCCGTAGAGGGGGGCTCCACCCCCCTCAAACCCCCCGGATAAGGGGGGCTGCTGCCCCCGCTGCGCAATCAGCGTGGCGAAGGGCGGGCTCCGCCCCCCCTCTAACCCCCCGGTTCACTACATAGGTTAGTCGTGGAAAGAATATAACACAACCCAACAATCT